>JACAVU010000006.1:373014-581209 GCA_014183005.1 Castanea mollissima | reverse complement strand
CTAAAATTCACCAGTTATCACGTGGTCTTCACTTTACTCAAAATAACATCTGCACAATAATAGATAAGACCTACAAAGGGCACCGGTGTGGTGCCGGCTGAAGGTCAAGTTAGAACATCTTTTCTCCTTTACAACCCTAAAGTGTTAGAGCTGAAGTGAATTATGCGTACCGTGGTTTATGGGGGTTTTGGGGTATATATAGTAGCATAGATTCGAAATAAGCGTCTTGGTGAGGAAGTACTTTCCTTCTAGGAGAGTATTTATGGATTTCACGTATCACCTAGAGCCCTTTCCTTATAGGAATCTTCTTGACTAAGGCCAAACGTGTAGCGCAAGAACTTTCCTTATATGCACGTACGTGGAGGACAAAACAGGTTATGGATGAAGGTTGGGTTATCCCCTCCGGCTTTTACTTCCTAAGGTCGTCAGCCTACGTATGTCTTTGGTAAGGTCGTTAGCATAAGACCTTCAGCTTTGACTCCGTCATCTTTTCTTCCTTTAGCCCAACGCCGTTAGACATGAGGTGTAACCATGGACGTCAAAAGGAGACGTTTTATGACTAGAGCTGACGGGCTTGCTATTCCTGCCACCTTCTTAGGGTATTGGTAATGCTACATTAGTGACACTTATCGTGACGTTCATAAATAGGAGTCCACTTCCACTAATAGTACTCTTTTCCAACACAAGTCTTTTGAATAAAACAAAAAGAAAATAATTAACAATAAGTAAAATTCAAAATTAAATATAATAATGTGTTCGTGAACAAGGTTATGAATATGATGCTTGATTTAAGTAAATGTAATATTAGATGTTTTTATAGATTCGTGTAAAAATATGCTTATATAGACATAAGATTGGATTGTGTAACTTTGTTAATAAATTCAAAAGATATCAAATTATCAACAACAAATACACACTATTCCTTTTTGTAATTTATGACAATATTTTTTTAACATTTAATTTATTGACAACTTAAATAGTCCATTTATTGTAAAAGACGATTGGAAAATCTAATTTACATAAGTTCATAATAAAATCATATTATCTAATTATCTCAAATAATGTAATTTCATTTATGATTTAGTCATTAATTATTTGCATAGATTTGTGAAGGGTTAACAATTTTTAGTCAGTGGTTTATTACATATAAAAAAAAGTTAACCAAGTAGCTCTTTGTGAACAACCTTGATTGTGTTCAAGGAAGAATAAGAGAGTGGCTTACACTCACATACACACTATTTCATACTCTCCATTATTCAGATCTAAGTTGACACAAGAAAATCATATCATGAAAATAATGTGAAAAAGTAAATAACACACGATATGATAATTTAGGAAAACCAAACGGGTAAAAAATCGAGGGAGGATTTAACCTAGCTATCTTTAAGGTAAAACAGATCCACTATGAAAGAATTGAAGTTTTTACAACAAGACTTAGACCACTAAAATCCTATTGCTACCTCGAGTAGAAAACTTACTATCACGATCACGTGACAGCTTCGAGTTCACGGACTACTATTTTCCTTGATCATCTGTAGCCACAAGTTCTCCTACTTGTGATATTCTTTAAGTTCTTTGAGAGGCAACTGAAACGATCACCAAGCTCTTGACATGAACTTGATCTTGATAACCTTAGGTGTGTGTAAAGGTAAACACCTCTAGATTTCACAAGAAATTCAACACACAGCACATCAAAATTTCTAAAACGTAGCTAAGGTTTTTCCTTTTATACATGGAGTAAATATAAAACCCTACACGTCAAATCGGGCTTGGGCTTAGTTGGAAAATTATGCAGAAAAATAATCTGCATAGGTTCGATTGATTGAGCATTGCAGATTTAGCCAATAAATCCTACAATTCACTCATTCCAACTTTACAAATAAGCACCCTTTGAGCAGCCGAAATCTAGACTCTAATTTTTGATCATGGTTTGCTTAAACATTACAAATTGAAGTTCTAATACATTTAGTTCCTAAAGTCTTAGAACCTAACATTTTGTATGTTTCTCTCCTTATATATAAATTATCTAATGGGTTAGCCTTTTGGGTCATTCCAATTGGGTTTTAGTATGTAGCTTGGAGTGGACCAAAAGGGATATATAAGACACTAGCTCCAAAATTTCTGTATTTAGAATGTAATAAACTTGGTTGTATCATAGGGATAAATTTGTAGTAACATTTTAGTAACTCTTCTGTGGTACATATATTGTCTAACGATAACGTTACGTCTTGGCTCCAAATTGACAAATGTTTTGTTTGATTATTAAATCCCAATATTTTTAATTATATTTTTTGGTAGTGAAAATTTGATGTGTAGTCCTTTTTTTTTTTTTTTTTTTTTTTTTTTAAACGTGAGAAGTGTTACTTCCTCTTTAGTAGAACTGAAGAGAAAGAAACTGTGGCAACGAAATTAGAAAAAATATTTTTAGAGAATCTTGTATGTACGAGATTTTTAGGTTTCTTTTGCACCAATATTTCCTGAGTTTGTACGAAACTCGTCTGTATTAGTGTTGTAGGGGATTCGGCAGAATTTATGAATTTGACAGTTTTTTGGACAAAGTTTATTCCACATGAAATGAAAACATTTGTGAATATTTGAAACAACGTTTGGACGGTTATAACTCTTACCCGTGATATATAAATGATTCTAACTCTCACATTCTATACTTCTTTGAAAACTTTCTAAGAAACACTAAAAATCGTAGGGGATAAATGGTTGTGTCCTAGGGATAAATCTGTACTAACATTTTATTAAGAAAAAAAAAAGTTTAGAGAATCTCGTACTTACAAGAGATGTATGTAAACCATACAATTTTCAAGTTTCTTTTGCATCAATATTTCCTGAGAATACCACTAACTGATACTTCATGGATTCATGAGTAGTGGAATATCTTTTGGCCAACATATCACATGCTGATTTTGCATCATCAAAGTTGCCCAACAGGTTGTAGATGAAGGGAATGGAAGTGTTTCGAATCCATGTGAGGATCATGTGATTGTGACTATCCCATTTAATCATGTGATTGAGGAAGACAATATCTTCTTTACTTGCCCCTTCACAGGAATAGTGATTGCACCAGTACAATAATGTCAGAGCATGTGACCCTTAAGAAAACAGGGCATAGCTTGAAACCAGATAAGTAATTCTTATTTTCCTTCAATACAGTATTGATGGGGCGAGGAAGAAAAACATCATTTTTAGTCATTTAGAAACACAATATGCAAAAACAGTTTGCAAAAATGAAATCTACGCAAAAACTGAGTACGGAGAACTTGGACTAAAAAAATCAATTCTGGTCAACGGTCAAGTCAACGTCAACAGTTGGTCAAAGTCAACGGTCAACAGGCCACTCGGTGATGACGTCAGCAGATGATGTGGAGCTGATGTTAGCAAGTGACTGGATGCTGACGTAAGCTAGGGCTGACGTGTACCGATGACGTCACAAATGACGTCAGCCTAGGAGGATGACGGCACGTGAGGTGCGTGAGCTGCAGCACAGGTTCTTTGAGTGGTGCGTGCGGTCTCCGATGGCTTCGAGGCTTCCATGAAAGGGAGTGTCTTCGAGGCTTCCACCGAAACTCTCTCTAATTCTTAACTCTCTTCCTCTGTCTCTCTTCCACTAAAACCACCACCACCTCCACCTCTACCTTCACCTGCTTCACTGCCCATCACCGCTAAAACAAAACCCAAAAATGACCAACAAAAACCCAGCAAAATCTCCATGCCCACGATCCCACAATCAACAAAAACGCCGATCTCTATGACCAGCAAAAACGGCGATCTCCACATCCCATGATCTCCATGCCCAACGGTGATCTCCACATCCCACGCCCAACACTGATCTCTACGCCCAATGCCGATCACCACACCAACGCCGATCACCACACCACACCAAACCCACTTCCACTGTCAACCCAATTGTCAGAACAACTCCACCAATCTAAAAAAAATCAATGAAATCGTGGCCCACCCAGCGAAAAAACTAGCAACCACCATGCAAAACCACCACGGCATCGGCTAGCAACCACTGCTCAATCACAGTACCCACCCCCATTCCAACCACCAAAACTCACGCTGACAACCACCAAGAGAAACCCAAGCCGATCCGAACCCATGCAACACACGGCAAACCACAACCTAACGCGATCTCTACACCACACCCAAACTCCAATCTCTGGGCCAAACCCTAAAACGCGGATCTCCACGCCACCACATTGATCTGTAAAGAGAAAGATAAGAGAAATAATGAGTGGGTGGTGGCTTGCCATGGCTGGTGACAGTGGGTCAGGCCATGGTGTGGTGTTATGGGGTTGAGTCTGAAGAGAGGAGACGAGAATGAGAGAGAGAAGGAAGATAGAGAAAAGAACCAAAAAAATGAGGGAGAGAGGAGAGAGACAATTAAAAACTAATTTTTAGAAATACAATTGAGCTACAGTAGCATTTTATTAATAAGATGATACTGTAGCTCAATTGTAAATTTTTTTACAATTCTTATGGTTTACAATTTTCAATCCTTGGGTGTTTTTGGCTCTAATGACAAAATATTCCTTACATTTCCCATTTGCCATTTTCAATGGGATGCTCTTAAGGATTCTTTGCCATATTATAATAGCCTTTCCTGAAGTGCATTTTAGGGGGGGGGGGGGGGGAAAGGACTTGTACTGGGAAAGGAAAAATTTTACTTATAGCTAAAGAAGTTATTATTTAGACTTTTTCTTTTGGGATTTGCATTAATCAGAGTATAGTTGTTACAAAAATTAGCCCTTTAATTTATTTTTAATAACATTGAATTTTAGCATGGCATCTGCCCTTCTTATCAAGTTCTTATGAATGCCGCAACACATTCACATAACTACTGACTAGATCAAGTAGAGCAAGCACTGAATTCATCAGCTAAGCCACTTTTCGATAGCAACAGTTTCTGTTTAATGCAAATGCCAACTACAGTGAGCTTGGTAGATGTCATGTAAAATACGTTCATTAAATTATCTAACTGATTACAAGCTAATATGCAATTTTGTAAGAACGTGACATTTTCTTATTGTTAAAGTGTATAGTATTATGGGCTTTAAGCCAAACTAGATTACTTGTATAGCACACACTCTTGTACTACATTCTTACTTGTACTGCACTCATATGCCTCATATATAAAGACACTCTTTTATATTGTTTTAGTAAGAAATATAATACTATTGTATTCAGTATTTCTAACATGGTATCAGAGCCACTGCTCTGACATTTTCTTAGTAGTATTGTCTTAACTCCATCTTAATATCGCTTCTGCCGCGTCACAGCAATCGCCACAACTTTTCGCCGTTGAACGTCCAAGTCTTCCAGATATTGTCCTTAGGTTCCAGACTTGTAGCAGCCACCGTTGAGGAGTTCTAACACCGCAAAGACCACTGCCTTTTTCGCCACTGCCGTGAATATTGCTCCGATCACTTTTCTGAAGGTACCACTAAGATCGACTTGCCCTGATCTACACGTTCGTGGAAGCCTCGAAGCCATCGGAGACCGCACGCGCCACTCATAGAACCTGTGCTGTAGCTCACGCACCTCACGTGCCGTCATCCCTTCCAAGCTGACGTCATTTGTGACGTCATCGGTACACTTTCCATCGCTAACACAAGATTTTACATTCCATCATCTACTGACACTTTCCATCGCTAGACAAGATTTTTATCGTAATTCTGCTAGACATTACATATTGGGCCCTATTTTATTTCTCAACCTTTGCATCTTCCAATGGCACATTTTACTTTGCAAGAAGGGTAACAAGGAGGGTTTCAACTCACCTCCTTGACCACATGGGAAGTTTTACAAGGACATTAAGATTGCCAACTTTAACTCCATCTTAAAGTTAGGTGGTATCTTTTCATCTTAAAGTTAGGTGGTATCTTTTCATCGTTACCGAGCTCTAGTTAGGAGGTATATTTTCATCCTTACCGAGCTCTAGTTGGGTGGGTCCCGTGGTAAGTGGGATCACTTCTTGGAAAGTGTATTGACCTACAGACGAGACAAAATTGACTTTTGAAAAGCTTTTATTGAAATAAAGTAGGAGCTCATTTATTGAGTTTTGGACAACATTGCCCTGCAAAAGTTCAAGCTCATTAATTTGCTTTTGTAAAGGATGCAAACTCTAGTTATGTTAAACGGACTTAATAAAAATCTAAAAACCACGTTTAATAAAAAATAATATAATTTTTTTTCCAAATATGGGGAGTGAGAAGTGAGCATTAGATTTGATGGGTTCCTATATACCCTTCTTCCTTTTTCTTTTTTCTTTTTTTTTAAATTTATGTTTTTCGGTTTTACTAGTGCTTTTTTTTTAATCCATTCTAAATTCTTGGGCAAAAGGACCTACGTGCATTCTTCAACAAAATTAGACCGAGTTTCTTTTTTTCTTACAAATGATTATATGTTATCTACAAGTTTCATTGTAATAATATTGTCATTGTATTTCGTCAAAATTCTTGGCCAGTAGGAACTATGGAGATTTTGGAACAAAATTTAACCGAGTTATTATTATTATTTTTTTACAGTGATTGAGATTTTGATAATTTCATCCTAATTACATGTTTCATCTTATATTAGAGCCAATTTAGCTTTCAATAATTGAAATTTGAGAAATATTTTTACCTGAATATGTTAACTTTCAATTTAAAACAATCTTGTCCATCTCACGGGTTAACGGCTAGTTATATATTACTTCATAAGATTTGTATTTATCTCATTTTTATTGATTTTATGTGTATTATTTTGATAGTTTCATCACAATTAGATGTTTCATCTTATATTAGAGCCAATTTAGCTTTTAATAATTGAAATTAGAAAAAAATTTAAACTTGAACATGTTAACATTTGATTTAAAACAATCTTGTGCATCGCACAGGTTAACGATTAGTTATATATTTGTGTGTGTGATAATTTTAGCAATTTTAGTAGTTTGTTTAAAGTAGCAAATTCTTATTGGTTCGCATTTGACACATCACTTACATTATCAGCAATTCACCCTTTGACTACATGTGGGTTCAAATTATATTACACTAGATCTAAATTTTTTAGAGTTACAACTTTTTTACTCATTGAATTTGAGTAGATCTAAAAATAATAACTTTTTAGACGTACAAGCTAGTAGCATTTTTGTGCAATATTGACTTGAGTTTTTTTTTTTCCCCCACAAAATGTCTTTACCATTTGTATCTAGAACTTATAAATATGTTATGTACAAGTTTTCGACCAACAATGGAGAAATTTTATTTTGCGAAAAAAATGGGTCAAATTCCGAATAAAGAAGACACTTGACATCGCTAGACAAGATTTTTATCGTAATTCTGCTAGACATTATTTATTGGGCCCTATTTTATTTCTCAACCTTTGCATCTTCCAATGGCACATTTTACTCTGGAAGAAGGGTAACAAGAAGGGTTTCAACTCACCTCCTTAACCACATAGGTAGTTTTACAAGGAGATTGAGATTGCCAACTTTAACTCCATCTTAAAGTTAGGAGGTATCTTTTCATCATTACCGAGCTCTAGTTGGGTGGTCTCATGGTAGGTGGGATCTCTTCTTGGAAAGTGTATAGACCCACAGTCGAGACAGAATTGACTTTTGAAAGGCTTTTATCGCAAGAAAGTTGGAGCTCATTAACTGAGTTTTTGACAAAATTGCCCTACAAAAGTCCAATCTCATTAATTAGCTTTTGTAAAGGATGCAGACTCTAGCTATGTTACACGGACTTAACAAAATTCTAAAAACCACGTTTAATAAAAAATAATAAAATTTTTTTTTCCAAATATGGGGAGTGAGAAGTGGGCATTGGACTGGATGGGTTCCTATATACCCTTCTTCCTTTTTTTTTTATTTATTTATTTTTATTTTATGTTTTTCGGTTTTACCAGTGTTTTTTTTATAATCTAATCTAAATTCTTGGGCAAAAGGACCAGGTGCATTTTTGAAAAAAATTAAACAGAGTTTCTTTTTTTCTCACAAAAGATTATATGTTATCTACAAGTTTAATTGTAAAAATACCATCGTTGTATTTTGATCAAAATTCTTGGCCAGTAGGAACTATGGGGATTTATGAACAAAATTTATCTGAGTTATTATTATTTTTATTTTTACAATGATTGAAATTTTGATAATTTCATCATAATTACATGTTTCATCTTATATTAGAGCCAATTTAGCTTTCAATAATTGAAAATTTTGAAATATTTGAACCTGAATATGTTAACATTTGATTTAAAACAATCCCGTGAATCGCTCATGTTAGCGTCTAATTATATATTACTTCATAATATTTGTATTTATCTCATTTTTAAAGATTAAAGTATTTGTTTATGAATGATGTGCTTTATGGAAATTGGTGGTATTGAACGGTGTAGAGAGGGGATTTCTGTGTTTGGACTTGTGGTGTGAAGAAACAAGAACTAGGAGTGGAAGCAGTGAACTGAGATCAAAGCTGTTGGGGGATCATTAAAAGCAGCGCTCACATTTATTGCTCTGACGATGGGATCTAATATATAGTTTTAATTATAAAAATGTCATTAAAATAGATTTTTGAAAAATGTGTTTTCAGTTTTCATAACTCATCACTCAAAAATCAGAGAATTGAATGATGGAAACAAAAATAAGAAAGAAATCCAACAGACTTTTTTTTCGTGGGCTCACTTATTTTGAGTTATAAGTGATGAAAATAAAGTTATAGATGATGAAAAACATAAATCTAAACAGCTCCTAAATTTCTTATTTATTGTTTTCACGCAGTAAGGAAAACAAATAAAATACAACAAATAACATGTGAGCAAGACATGTATATATAAGAAAAACAAAGCATGTATATGTATGCCACCATGAAATTGGGAAAAAAAATAATGATAAGTTTAACAAAAAAGTATTCAGCAAAAAAAAAAGTTTATGAAAAAAAGGATAATTCACCGATTAAAATTATTAAGGCCCGTCTAATTGGAGTGAATATAGGAGGATGAAAAGCAAAGGGAGAAAAATATGGTGAAAAATAACATTTTTTACTGTTCATTTAGAGAAAGAAATAGATGGATGAAAATTTGGAAGAAAAATTTTCCTTCCGGGCCCACATATATTTTCCTCTTAAATTGGAAGGAAAGCGTTGGTGGAGAAATCTCTTTTTTTCTTCCAACGTTCAAGATCTGAACGTTCTTTGTTTTTCAGGACCTGAACGTTTTTTTTTTTTTTTTCAATGTTCAAGACCTGAACTTATTTTTTTTGTCAACGTTTAAGACCTAAACGTTCTTTTTCTTTTGTTTTTTCAACGAAAGTTTCTTTTTTTTAACATGACTTAATCTAATTTTTATATTATAATGATAAAAATAAAAATAAAAATTTATATATATGATACGATAAATTTTATATTATGTAGTGAGTATAACTAAATCTATTTCTTATATATTATGTAACAAGAGTATAATAATCAATTTATATAAATTACCTTTTTTATTTTTATTTTTCTCTTTACTTAACAAAATTTTTTTTCACCCTCTCTTTTTTTACTCCATTAACCGAATAAAAAAAAAAAAAACCTTAAATATTTTTTACCTTTTCACTTTTCTCACCCTTTTTAAGTAGAATAACTTATTTTGAAAAATTGCTTGGAACGTGCAGACCAGATTGAAAGCCTTACTGAAAACCGACCAACTAGTTTGGACGAAAGTCCTATCACATTTATGCCTCCCCTCGCACCTGACAGTACTGAGCTCGGTTTTGTTTGTTTCTAAATATTTGAAGCGTCGGTTTGCGCATGAGATCAATTCAACGACTGAAATTAAAGTAATTGTCTCCCAAACCGTGCCAAAAAAATTAAAATAAAAAGAGCTGAAACTTTGAGGTTCTCATCTAATCGGGAGAATCTTGTCAGATGTGAAAATAACTATGACCCATATCTATCAGATTTGTTTATAAAAAAAAAGCAGCTTTATGTCAAATTGATAGCCCTTAACAGTGTAATGTAGCAGTAGCAGTAGCTGTAGTAAGGGTGTGTCCAATGAATTCTCAAGTCTCTGAATTTTCAACCACCAGGATTGAAATAACGTGCAAGCTGTTTGCAGCTATCACTGTTTAAATCTGAATCCCAGGATTTTTTTTTTTTTTAAAGCGTCGCACAAGTCAAATGAAAAGTTGTTTAGGTGGGAGAGGCCGGTTACACTCATAAGAACGGTTGGGCTGAGTTTGGGTAGAAATGAATGTGTTTACGTTTCACGTTTCACGTTTTGTTTTTTGTTTTTTTTTGTTTTTTTATTTTTGCAGTTTTTCCGCTTTTAAAGAACAATAATTACTGTGCCGTAAATTATGACTTTTTCAATATATTTTTGCGTAAATCATGCATGAATACATTGATTACGAACTCACAAATATTTTTATTTAAAAAATATTATTTACACCTTTAAAATTTTTTTTTGTTATAATATATTTATTTTTTAATTTTTAACTGTATTTAAATTGACTTTTAATGAGTTAAATTACACGATCAATTTGTCACAATCTAATTACAGACCCAACTTTCTTTCTTCTTTTATTTTTATTTTTTTCGGAACTTCCTATTTTGTTTCTTGTTGAATGCTTTGAAAAAATACTGTTAGCCCTTACCATAGACAATAAGTGCATTCACAAATTATATTATATTATATTATTTATTTACTAAAATAAGCGGATTGGGATTTGCCAAGTTTTTGTAGGGAAAAAAAATAATAATAATACTGTTTTGGTAGAGAAATTTTTTGTTTTGTTTTTTTTTGTTTTTATGTTTATGGGATGTACTCAGTGTGGTCGATACCGTACCAGCCAGTGCACCGGTACCGGTACACTTTTATATTGTACCGGAAAAAATACCGGTCTTACCGGCCATACCGGCCAATTTCGGGCAATACCGGCCGGTACTAAAAAAAACTTTTTTTTTTTTTTTTTTAGTTTTGTAATTTTTGAATTTTTGTAAAGGCATAATGGTAACTTATTTACATTAACTTCTTAGTATTATTTGTTTTCTTAGTATGCAATGAACAACTAAGCTTTCTATTTTTTATATTGTGTTTTTTTTTTTCTTTTATTTGATACTAAAGTCTAAAACTATGAATAATTTGTTCTGAATTGAAGTAATGTTTTATAATAAACTTTTATATTTACTATAATATAAGTGAAATATTATATGTCTATAAACATGGTTCTAGAGATTTTGGTATGTGTATGTGTATATATATATATATAAAATAGCGGTAAACCCGAAACGGTACACCGGTATTGACCGGTATCCAAAATATATCGTACCGGTGGCCAAATCGATACAGCCTTCAGTACGGTATTGACTTCTTGGACGTACTATTTAATAGTAAAAGAAAAGAATTGGAAATCTAGTCACCTAAGATTGGGAAATTTACTATCTATATGTCAGACTTGTCAGTATAGGGCTCTGCCTCTATAGGGCTGAGATACGGCTGAGACAGGCCTTGGGTTACATGACTCTGATACCAGTCAAAATGTACGTATGGGCTTTTTGGGTTTCTGGTCAATATTGAGTTTTGTAAGCTGGAATTTGACTAAATAACATTAAAAACACTAAAAAAAAATATTAAAAAATTAATTTATAAATATATGGCCTTAAGACACATGTTTATACTACACTTTTTTTTTTTCTTCTGATGGGATGTTTATACTACACTCTTAAAGGTCTTTCATTGTACATGACACATGCACACGAAAAGAGGCAATGTGACATGACGGAATTAGAGGGCGAAAGCTAAAACCTTCAATTTGTTGTATAGTTGGAAAGGGAAGAAAAAAAAGAAAGGAGAGAGAAAGTTAGCTTCATTAGAGTATTACTCGCGCAAAGCAAATTCATCTTTTTTTTTTTTTTTTTTTTTTTTTAAGAAGAAAATAGAAGCTCATTAATTTTGTATTGACAAAATTGACTAATGCAAGTATAAGCTCATTAATGACTAACTTTTGTATAATTAAAAAAAAAAAAAAATAACTTTTGTAGAAGGGTGTAGATTTTAATTTGAACGATGATAATCTCCCACAAACAAAAAAAAATCGAAAGATGATGACATTAATCGGAGTTTCATAGAAGTATATAGACCCATATCTTTTTGTTTAATTATTTTTGTATTTTTTTTAAGTGCCATTTTTTGAAGATATGATAATATTTTTTTCACTAATTTTCAATCGATAAAATAATCTTAAATACAAACCCTACAATTCAACGCGTTACAGACAAACCATTTCTTCATTTTGGAGATGTATCTGCCTTAATTTTTTTTTTTTTTTTTTTAATTTCTTGGCTTTTGTTTTTTCTATTTCCATCATTCATAAAATGCCGGGAATAGAATTATTAGTAAGTACGAAGACTTGGATTTGGTAAGATTTGATGCGGGTTCACACAGTCGGCCAGTCTCACAAATATCATAATAAACCGTGGATGGTATTGTGTTACAGCGCGGCTCTAATTATCATCAGCTCTCTCTGGGTGACATACATGCCTCGGGCCCTGCAAACAAGAGACCCAACCCCACCTTCCACACATCACCCCAAGCTTCCCCTCAATATAACCCGCGATATCTTTCACCCCCGTACTCTTTATGTTTTTGTTGCTTCCCAACACCAGTCAGCCCAAACCCACCTCCACGTTTTTCACCACACGCGCCTGTCGTTTTCCCTCGGGGTCCCATTGGGTGTTGGAACATCAGTCGCTTGGGGACTTGTTCACTTGTTAAGTCACATAGAAAGCTCTTATTTCCCCTCTTGCATCCTCCTTCGTTCTCGTTTTCGTGTTACTATGCTGTCTTTCCTCTAATCTCAAGCCAGCCTTTTTCTCTGTGCTCCATGGCCGAGACTCTTTCTCCATCAATCTTGCCCATTCTCTTACTTGCTCGTCTGCGCCAATCTCATCAACTTTGGTTTGTGAATATGTACCGGCAATACATGAGTAGAAGACGTAGAAAACGACCCTATTCTGGTTGTGGCTTTGCTTGCGGCATTCAAGCACTTCTACCGTTGATATCCATTCTTGTTGTGGCTGGACTGCATATATCACCGAAAGGTATTTTTTTTCATGCTATTGATATCCATTTGTGCCTCTTTAAGTTTTTTATTGAAAACCATATCTTCTACTTCCTCTATTTTTGGTGTACTCTAATAAGTGAGATCTTTTGCAGGAACTTGGAACGGGAGGATTTCGAAAGATTTACTGGGGTAAGTTGCTTTTTTTTTTTAATTTTTTTTTAAGTAGAAGACGGTTGCTTGGAGGTGATATTATCTTCCTCGGAATCAGATATTTTTCTCTTTTTTTACTGTGTCAATTGTATATCAGGCAGAATCAAACCTTATCACCCACGAGAATGGGAGACAATACTAAAGATTAGCCATCAGTTTACTTTCTTCTCTGTTAATGTCGTATTCTCATTGCTGTCTTTCTTGATATCTTTGTTCCTTCTGTGTCTTAAGTTTTCATATCTTCCTCTGTTTTGCATTCATTTTTTTCCCTAGTTGAAAACAAATACAAAACTCACATATGAAACCAAATGGCTGTCCAAATGATTTAGAGAGAGATTGAAGCTCTTAAATAAGAATGACCCAGAGATGAAGAATGGCCCAGCTACGTTGTAGTAAGGGGGTTCAACCGGTAGTTGAACTGTTGTGTTGAGGAAGGAGCCCAGAGACTAAGCAAATTTGCAATGATTTTAGTTAAAATGGCTAGTTATAAAATTATTTGTTTTACTTGTATTCAAAATAATGGTTTGGGTTATTTTTATGCAGAAAGTTCCGGATGCCATAAAATTTAAACTGAAGAAATTTTTGGAGCATGTGTTATTTTGTATGATGCATTTTGAAAATAAGAAAAGTAGGGAGGGTTTCAAGGCATGTAGGAGCAATATGTAAAAATTCAAATTTATAGATGATCAATACAAAATGTACAAGGGGCGCATGTTGCAATCCTCAGGTGGTGGAACAACAAGAGTCTGCAATTGTATTTTTTTAGGGATTAAAATTGCTCAAGACTTTTTTGCATTTAAATAGGGTTTTGAATTATGTATTTCTCCCGAGGAAGTCGAGATGGAGAATTAAATACCAAATTTCTGAGTTCTGTGGGATTGCGAAATTTTTGTAGTTTTGTTTTGTTGCAGAAATAATCTTAATGTTGAATTTTGTTTGGCAATGTAATGGACAATGTGCTTGCCCGTCTCTTCCCCCTTGTGCTTGTGTTTTGCTAGCCAATTTATATGCTAAACTTCTTTTGGTGAAAAATGTTATATTTTTTATTTTAAAGAAAAAATGCAGTTTTGAAAGCCATTCGGGAATGATCTTGATCAACATATTCAAATCGTGTCTAAAATATATCATTTAAAAACACGTTTGACACTTACTGCAACAATTATTGATAGATCGGCTCTGGAGGGGAAAAAAATTCCTTGCAAGGAAATGTTTTTAAGTTGTAACTAACTAAAAAGTTAAATTAGATTTTAGTTATATTCCTTTTATATTGTTGCAAGTGTTCTTCTAATTCTACTTTTTGTCACATGTTTTTCCATAAAAATAAATCTCACTTACGAAAACATTTATAAAAAAAAAAAAAAGACTCCATTATAATTTATTATACTTCTTGGTAATATATAAATTGAATATGTAATACTTCTAACCAACTTATACTGTAACCTTTTTGAGTCAACCTGAAACTACTCTTAACATGTTTTATTTAAAATTAATTCCAATATCCATTTAAGTTAATCCATTTTTAATTTTAATTAAATTTTACTGTTAGATTAAATATAAATTTCAATTGAAGGTCTTTCATTTTTTTTACAAAAAAAAAAAAAAAAATTCTTCATCTTCAGTACAGTTCCATGATATATATCCATGGTCTTAAGTGATAAATTGTATATTTATTATTTAGTACTCAATTTCGTCTCGTTAACTCATTTACAACAGTAGAAGAGAATATTAGACATTTTTATTGAAAATGTAAAAAAGAACTAGTTAAACCGTTAAACTATAATATTCTTAGAAAAAATTGATGATATTTAAATATTTGAAAATAGATAAATTAAAATTAGTACAGTAGGTCTCAGATTCTCAATATTGTGTTAAATATATATATATATACACACGCACTGTGGGTTAAGCTCGTTTTTAACCAAAAGAGTTTATGGAGCACGATGTTCTATTGTCTAATCAAAAGAGATAGAAAGAGAGAGAAAAAGAAAGAGAAAGGTCGTAGCCAGCACTTGAACAGTTAAACTTGGGTTTCTATTGCATACAGAAACATGACAAGTTTCTAGGGGACGTAACTTGGTCCATGATCAAAGACAAAGGTATGATTATTAAATGTTACTGTTCATAAGCATAAAACCCAATTGGTACATTTATCATTTACGTGAGAAGCTCTTTCCTTGATGGGGCATGTGAGCAGCTTTTTCATCGGTAATCAGTGACAAAACCAAATTCAGATGCAACCGTGGGACCACAATAATTAAAAGATGCAGATGACCCATTTGAAAACAAAATAAATGAAGGCCATGTGACTCTGTAAGAGGGAGAAAGCAAGTGAACAGAAAATAAGTGGTCGAGAAGGGCTACATTAAAAGGCCATTCATTCTCACCGTGAAAGATTGATGAAAAATCATTTAGATATTATTTTCAAGTCTCCCACAAAAAAGAAAAAGAAAAAAAGATTACAAGATATATGACTCTTGTCAATGTCAATGTCAAGTGTGTACTTACCCCTCCAGCTATCATTTATTGAGAAGCTATTTCATTGATGAGCATGTGAGCAGCTTTTTTATGAGTAATCGGTGAGAAAATCATTTTCTCCAAGCAAAAGATCTGACTGTCGACATTCAAAACTGGCCAAGGGCACCAGAGAGCTATCCACCACGCCCGTCAGTCAAACCTTTTTGTTTTTTTTGGAGTAGTTGTAGTGCCTTAATTCGTGCTTCATCCATTCGTTTCAATCAATCAAGGAATGGAGGTAGGTACATCAATTCATCAAATCTTCTACAGCCGAATAGATACGAATCCGGGAATACTGAAAAAGTTTGATGGGCATGGATCATGCCAGAGATGATTCACGTGACCAGCAAAATCTAACTGAAACACACACAGTCAGGGAGCTGTTCAAAGCGAACTAGGACGTTTTTAGGGTGTTTAATAGTGTAACTTGAGATTAAATTTTTGTAATTTTTTAAAATATGTGTAAGTAAGAAAGTGTGAAAATATATAATATTGTTTAAAATGTAAAAATGTGAATTTGGGATGGGTAATAAACAGACCTAAATTTTTATCCAGTTTTTATTTTTCTAATCCCACGGTGTGCAATAGTTTTAATCTCAACCATTTATTTAAGGATTTTGCTATGTTCGGACACATAATAATTAATTATTTTTAAAAATATTTTCTTATAAATTAAAAAAGTATTGACAGATTTTTCAATTTTTTAAGATGAAAAATATTTAGTTTTTTCTTTTGTGTATTCGGTTAGAGGGGTGAAAAATAAAAGGGTGGAAAACTCTTTTGTTCGGTTGAAGAGAAAAATGGAAGGATGAAAAATATAATTTATATAAATTGACTATTATATCTTTGTTACCAAAAAATTAAATTCAAGAACAACAAAACACCAAGAACAACGACAGATTCAAAAACAACAAGAAGAAAAAGCACATCCAAACCCACACCCAAACCCAGAAATTTGAATCTAAAACCTCCACAAACACATAAACAAGCACATAAACAAATTTCTAGGTTTGTTTATCATCTAAGTCTCAGCCCTCTCTCTACCTTCTCTACCTCTTCACTATCTTTTCTCTCTTTTTTTCGCGTGATTGGCGATGGCATGGGTCGGTGGGTTTCGTGGATGTGGGTTAGTGTGTTAAGATTGGCGATAGTGTAGTCGGTTTCGTGGTGGGGTAGTTTTCCGTGATCGGTGATGGCATGGGTCAGTGGGTTTCGTGGATGTGGGTCGATGGGTTTCATGGATGTGGTGGTTTCCGATGATGAGTGCAGTGGTGGCTGGTCTAGTTCGACAGTGGTCTTGGTTTGATAATGGTTTTTGTGCCTTTTTTGGTCTTAGTTCGACGGTGGTCTGGGTTTGATGTGCAACGGTGGTCTAGGTTTTGATGGTGGGGTGCTGGCCCAACACTCTTGGTCTGAAAATCAAGCTCAGATCTGTTGGGTTTTGAGGGGTGGATCCAAGGCACCATAATCTGGAGGTTGTATTTGTTTATGTGCTTGTTTATGCATTTGTGGAGGTTTTAGATTCAAATTTCTGTGTTTGGGTGTGGGTTTGGCTATGGTTGTTTTGATTGGGTGTGATGTAGCCGTGGGTATGGTGGATTCCGGAGTGTTTTGGTGGTGTGGGGGTTTGAAATATGGGTTTGAATTTGTGTTGTTCTTGAAGTCTAATTTTTTGGTTTTAAATTTGTTGTTGTTCTTGTTGTTTTTCTTGAATTTAATTTTTTGGTTTTTATTTCTGCTTTTAATTTTTTTTTAAATTAATAAAGTAATTTTTTTAATTTAGAGGCTGACGTGGAAAGCCACGTGGACACAGTGGGCATTATTTTAATATTTTTAATTTTTTCTGTTTGCTAGCTGTGCAATTTTCATCTCCGATGTAACGTTAAGGACTAAAACGAGACGCGTTTTCCAGAATAAAGACTAAAATCAATGGAAAAAAAAAAGTTAGAGACCAAAGTGAGAATCGCATGAAAATGTAGGGACTAAAATGAGTTTTTTGCCAAAAAAAGAAGAAGGAACTACTCGTCAAATAAAACCAAAAATAAAATATTCATTTTTTTAAAGGGATTATGGAAAAAGCAAAATATGTATTTAGGCGCATGTCAGTCCAGATGGAGAAAGTTAAATCATGTTGCAATCAGACCAAAATGCCTTTGAACCCAAAATTTAAAAAGCGTGTATTTCATCTCTAAATTACCCCCAGTCTTTTTATGAATTCTCAAATTTATCCCCACTCTGTAACCACAAAATACACACAGAAAGGCATATAGAGAAATCATAGCAACGTCTGGGTATAGACAAGGAACTTCAACGAATGATCACTAATCTCACTTAACATCATATTTGAATGTTCTAACACCGTTGGGTCAAAATGATGAGAGTAGATCTAATGCATCCATGTAGCTTCAATTCTAATTTGGTTTTGGGGCTGCAAAGTGAGAGGAGTTGGTCTTGGGTGAAATTGAGAAAAACTAACTGTTAATGCTTTTCAATTGGCAAGTAAGAGGATGGATGAGAAATTTGAGAGAGTGGGATCTTTGAAGACGTGTACTCAAATGGAGAAATGTAGACAAAAGAATTAAAGTTGTGGAGGAAAGCAGATAAATGAGACGAAGAAAGTGGATGTCTGTGAAAAAATTGATGGATGAGAAAAAAAGAGGAAAAAATTAAAAAAAGAAAAGAAAACAGAGGGTCATACATATGTGAGTGGGTGTTGGGTAAGGGTATAAAAAAAAACCTTTTATTTAATAAAAATATATAATTGAATATAATGATTGATGAGACTATGACATATATATATTTCATGGTGTTAAAGCATTCCTAGCAGTAGAGTTATTTTTTTAGCTATTTGGTACCACAAAAATTTATTATTTTTATTTTACCTATTCATTTTACAGAGCATTCAGCCGTTGATCTATTTTAACTTTTAATACAATAAAATAATATAAACATTACAATAAAATATTATATTTACTACAAAATAATACATTTCACTACTAAAAAAACACCACAAACCGATCATTGGCACAATCCACCCGAATACAACCTATTAATTAAATGGCTTAACTCGACTCGACACGTTCAAATTCCTCTAATTAACATTTTATGTAAAGGTCAATACAAATGATTCATTTAATAATCTATTTGATTAATATATCATATCTAGTATATCTAATTTTTATCAATTCTTATATATCTAAAATTAAAATACAATTATAACTACAAATATAGTAATAAACATATAAAAACAAATCATTAATGACACTACTAGTACTGCTTAATGCTTATATGCTCAAACGTAACAGGTTCCGTAACAATCAATATTCATGACATCTGTGTATTATAAAAAAAGTGTATGTTATCAAATTCCATTAGACTAATATTATGTTAATATTAGACATATATATATATATATATATATATATATATATATATATATATATAGCATATAATTCATAATTTGATTACAATCTAAATTCTTCTCCAATAATTTCTAAGTTGATAAAAATCTTAATTTAATTACAATCCAAATTCTTTATTAATCCATTTAATCCTTAATTTTTAAGTGTAGTGTATTATATTATAATCCAAATTCTTCATCTGATCCATCTAGTCCTTATTTTTACATGTAGTGAATTCAAAAAAGTAATAAATTAGTTGGTTTTCATCTTTGAGAAGTAAATTTAGTTGGTAGGTGTCACACATATTGACCACCATATATTTTACCTGCTATCACTACTGTATCTACTAAAACATCATAGTTTTTCTGTGTCTCTCGGAGTATAGGAAAATTGTAATCCATTTGTGCTACGTTAAAACAAGATTAAAACAATCAATATTCAATACCATATTTTAAGATAAATGAAAAAAAATGATACAAAAAAATAATAATAATAGTTCATCCTTGAAGTAATTCATTTAAGTTAAAACAATTTTTTTTAACAACTTGATGAGTCTTACTTATAATTAAATTCTCATCCATTGGTGCTATATTAAAACTAGATTAAAACAATCCACATCATATTTTAGGATAAATGAAAAAAAAAATGATACAAATAAAAAAAGATTAACCTCATATTCAAATATATTTAAAAATATATATGAATTTAATAAAATAAAATAATTGTACCTTGCAAAATGATTGTTTAATCCTTCATTGAACATTTGAACTTTCTTCATCTTTTTTTGTTTTTGATAATGGTAAAGTGAATGAAAGTGAGTTTAATATTGATAAATTGAAAGAAGATGAAGAGTAAAATTGCTAAAGTGAAGTTGGGTGGAAAATAAAAAGTAAAATGAAGAAAAATGTGTTAAAAGTGTGGTAAATGGGCATTTCTGTCCTATAATTACTGAAGAAACTAAGATACAAGTTTACACCAACGAAAACTGAAAAGTAATTTTTTACCCAAGAAACTATGCAGGTAGAACCCAGGGGCTGGTTCATTAACAGGTGCCGGCACTTGCTAACAAAACCAACCTCATTCAAATGTACATTCTCTCACAAAAAAAAAAAAAAAAAATCAAATCAAATGAAAAATTCATCTATTCTTTTGTGGCTAGTAAGTAGAAGTTCATTAATTGTGCATTGACAAAATTGACTAATGCAAGTACAAGCTATTTATTAATAATTAACTTTTGTAGAAAGACGTAGACTCTAAAACGTAAGACTAAAAAAAATAATCCGAAAGATGATGGCATTACTGGAGCTTCAAAATCATACCTTTATCTTGGTCATTTGGTTCAGTCCGTTCAAAAAAATTTCATTTCTTTCGGCACAAAAATCCAATCACAAGGAAAACCAAAAAAAAAAAAAAAAAAAAGGACCAGGGGGTGTAACGACCATTTTACGTTCTTGAGTTGAATAATTTTTTCATCGTGCTCTTAAGTTTTTGTTTTTTGTTTTATAATTGGTAAATATAGTAATCTTAAACTATAATTGATACAAATTATAATCATTAACTAAAAAAAAAAAAAAGTAGAAGAGCATGTGAAGCGAGAATTTTACTTATAGCCTATTGGTTGAAATTATCCTACCTCCTACTATTAAATAGCATTAATTTTTTTTTATAAGAGGGGTTCTCATGTTATGATTTTTTATTTTTATTTTTTATTTTTATGTAATGGGAGCTGTGAAGTTATTTTTAAAATGACAAAATTTAGTTACAAATTAGTTATAACCTTAGAGCATAATCTTATTCAATATCTTTTTTATTGGAAGTGAATTTTGACAAATACATTATTGGATTACATCTTCTTATATCCTCAATGTTTGCAAAAGATCTAGAATATTAAAAATTAAAAATTATGTTATCAATAAGAATATTCACAGTAATTAGGGACGGAAATAGGATTCAGACTTACGGGGGCTAAAGTTTCTTTGTTCAAAGATTTTAAAACATTGAAATATCAACACATTCCCTCCATTTTACTTTTTATTTCCCACCCAATTTTATTTAATCAATATTTTACTCTTCATCTTCTTTTACTTTACCAATATCAAACTTACTTTCGTTCACTTTACCATTATCAAACCCACTTCCAAAAAAATAAAAAAAAATGAAGAAAAGTTCAAGTGTTTAATGAAGGATTAAGCAATTATTTTCAAGGTACAATAATTTTATTTTTTTAAAATATATTTGAATATGAGGTTAATCTTATTTTATTTGTATCATTTTTTTTTTTTTTCATTTATCCTAAAATATGATGTGAATTGTTTTAGTATAGCACCAATGGATGAGAATTTAGTTATAAGTGAGACTCATCAAGTTGTTAAAAGGAATTGTTTTAACTTAAATGAATTACTTCAAGAATGAACTTGTGGGGAGTAAAGGGACCTGAGCAAGTATTTGGGTCTTGGGCTTTATTGACGGGTGCCAGACCGTTTTTGATTAAAGGCCTTTAAGATTGTAAGTCAGCCCACAGGGCGAAGGTCCGAGGACTAATCTCCCATCGGAAAGACCTGCGATTACCCTGGGATTCGCCAACAAGATTATAGGCAGTGTTCTGGACAAACTGTTAGTTAATAGGGGGATCTAAATACTTTCTAGACGCAACGACGTGAAAGAAATATCTCAGAAAAAGGCTGCTACCTCCACATAAAAAACCCTGCACCTACCTCCCTGGCCGCATTAATGGGGAAGTGACCCCTGAACAGTAGAATTGACCTTCTTGCCATTGTTTATAGACTTCAGAAAGGTGGTGGAAAGAGGGGGGAGGATTTAAGGGTAAGATTTGTGTGACACGTGGACAAAGAAGGAAGAAGAAGAAGTATTTAAGGAGGGAAGAGAGTAAAGAAAGGAGGGGGGGGCTAGCGAGACAAGGACTAAGAACTGTAATCTTTGAAAGAAAAAGAGAAATAATAAATAAATCGTCCTCGGCTTATGTCCGAGGAGATTCATTTGCCATACTTGTTTATTGTTTGCAAATACTGTAACATTTTAGTCTGTTTATCAAATTTCGAACACCACTAAACTAGATTGCAAACCCACGCTCTACAAATTTTATTGTTTAAGGCTCATTGGACCTGAGCCCACGTTTGTTTTTGGGTCCAGGCGCTATTGTACACTTACAAGTGACGCCGTCTGTGGGGAATCTAGTGTTGGAGGAGTTGAAACACCATGGCAGGCTTAGGCTCACCCCATGCAGAGTCTCAGGGATCGCAACCTGAAGATCTTTTCTAGTGTCTTGAGCGCCGGAGGGATCGAGAGGGAAGCATTCACAGCGAATATCCTAGAGTGAGTCATACTCACGGTGGAGGCAGTACCACCCATAAAGATGGTGCTAAGGCCATGCAAAAGGAGATTGATCGCCTTAAGAAGAAGCTGCGTCGCGTTAGGCGGAGGCGTGCTTCACCCTCATCTAATACCTCTTCGGGGGAATCCCCGGGAAGTAGTTACAGTTCGAGGTCATGGTCACCCCCCAACAAAACATCCTCTTGCGAAGAGGATGACCCACCAGGTTGTAGGAACAAGAAGCTCCCCTCCAGGAGCTTAGGGAACGATGCCATGAGCGGGCGTTGCACCAACTCTCCAAATCGCCATTCTCACGCAGGATTGAGAATGAGAGGCTTATAGGAGGTTCACCCAGCCCACCTTCACCATTTATAACGGCCGGACTGATCCGGTGGAACATGTGAGCCACTTTAACCAGAGAATGATGGTGCATTCTCACAATGAGACCCTGATGTGCAAAGTCTTCCCTTCTAGCTTGGGACCTGTTGCTATGAGGTGGTTCAACGGTCTTAAATCGGGGTCTGTAGGTTCGTTCGGGGAACTAACTAGAGCATTCGCGTCACGGTTTATTACATGCAGCAGAGTTCCTCGACCGTTGGACTCACTGTTGTCTATGACTATGAAGGAGGGCGAGACGCTGAAAGCATACTCCGACAGGTATTGGGAGATGTTTAACGAGATAGATGATAATTTTGATGAGGTGGCGATCAATACCTTTAAAGTAGGCCTTCCAACTGATCATGACTTGAGGAAGTCCTTGACCAAAAAACCCGTACGGAGCGTACGTCGCCTCATGGACCAAATTGATGAATACAAAAGGGTCAAGGAAGACCAACAGCAGGGAAAAGGTAAGGCGAAGATTATCCCGTAGGTGAGAAGGAATTTCAGGTCGGACAGATATCACAACAACAAGCCAAGAAGAGATTACTCCGGGCAGTCTGGCTCGGCAGCGCCTCAGACTGTTAATACTGTATTCCGAGAACCGGTGCACCAGTTACTGAAGAAGATCCGTAAGGAACCCTACTTCAGATGGCCCAGTAAGATGGCGGGGGATCTGGCCAAGAGGAATCAGAATCTCTTTTGTCAGTACCATTAAGACGTGGGTCATACTATCGAGAACTGTCGGACCCTCTAGAACCACTTGGAGCAACTTGTCAGCGAAGGAAAATTAAAGTAGCACCTGTACCAACCTAACAGACAGGGCAGTCAGTCTGGCTCGAATAATTAAAGGAATAATTCATCTCGGCCTCCCTTGGGAACAATCAACGTTATCTTCGCTGCGCCTGGCAGGATCGGCTCATGTCCTACCAGGGTGATGGCAGTTTCGCACTCCTAAGCCAGGGAGGCGGGCTCTAAGCCGAAGAGATTGAAGGTGAATGTGCTCAAGGTGAATGGACACTAAGAATCCTCTGCCATAAACAATTAGCAAATTTTACTGAACCACAATAAACAGCATCACATTGAAAAGTGGTCAAATGAAATTGATATCAAAGCTAACCTGAAGTGTTTTTCTAAAATTTTTTGGATCCTCTGGATCTTCGAAGGGATAAGCCCCAACCAGCATCACATATAAGGTAACCCCACAAGACCAAACATCTGCAATCTACATAATTTTCAAGGAGTAAAATATGGCCACACATATTAAGTGATCAAAGTTGGTAATAAAGTGACAATGACAAAAAATTCTAGAAGAAAAAAGGAATAAAAATTACTTTTCCGTCATATTGTTTTTTTGACAAGACCTCTGGTGCAATATAAGCTGGTGTGCCTACTGTAGATTTGGGCTGGGAATGTAACACAGATGACTGTAAAATGAGGTAAAATCATTAGTATTTTTATTTAATTACTGTACTAATTATAGAACAATGAACAATTGCTAAGTTCACTGCCTTGGAATAGCCAAAGTCACATATTTTGAGACGTGGGGCTGAGCTTCCATCTAGAAGTGTGTTTTCCAGCTTCAGATCCCTATGGCAAATTTGCTGTAAAAATTAAAAGAAATTAAAAAAAAGTAAAACTTTTTTTAAAAAAAAAATAAATAAGAAGGAAAAAAAAGAAAAAGAAAAAAAGAAGGGTATATAGGGATCCATCGAATCCAAGGCTCACCTCTCACTCACCCTATTTGGAAAAAAAATTATATTATATTTCCTTAGACGCGGTTTTTAGATTTTTATTTAGTCTGGTTCACATAACTAAAGTCTACATCCTCTGCAAAAATTAATTAATTAACTTGTACTTTTACATGGGATATTTTTTCAAAAACTCATTAATGAGCTCCTACTTTCCTACCATAAAATAGAAGTCTTTCTGAAGTCAATTTTGTCATAGCTGTGGGTCTATCCACTTTTCATGAAGCTTCGATTAATGCTATCATCTTTCGGATTTTTTTTGGAGAGACTATCATCTTTCAGATTAGAGCCTACATCCTTCTACAAAAGTAAAGTTAATTATTAATGAGTTTGCACTTGCATTAGTCACAGGGCCGGCCCAACAACTTTGGGCCAGGCCAAAAATTTTAGTGGGGTTTTTTTATCCATAGATCTTTTTTAGATTCAATTTGTTTTTCAATTTTTCTCTTATTTTTGAATTTTTTATATCCAAATAAATATTTTTTAGTAGATATTTATAAAGAGAAAATATTTTTAGATAAATAAAACACAATATATAGTTAAAAATGATAATTTAACTAAAAATAAAATTTAAAGTATTAAACAATAAAACTTGGTTATTGTAATTTTTTTAAAACTGTGACCATTTTAAAGCCTAAATCTGCACAAGTTAAAATTAATTTAATACATAGTTCAATAAATTAGTATAACTATAATACAAATGAGTGAATATAATATATATCAAATTATTAATTGGTATAATGATCTCTAATAATAGATAATGTTGAGAAATCGTGTTCAGATAAAAAAAAAAAAAATTGACCCGTGTTGTCTTATAAGCTGTAATTGTAGGCTGCACTGCACAGTTGCGCACCTTGCAGCCTGTGCGCCTGTGCAGTGCAGCCTGCAGTCTAGGCTGTACTCCTATGAAGTATCATCCTATGGCTAAGTTTTTTTTTTTTCTTTTTAAGAAACCATCCTATGGCTAAGTTTTAAAGCAAAAAATGTGTCTTACCAAATGTGTCTCATGAAGAGGCTGCACTGCACAGTTGCGCACCGTGCAGCCTGTGCGCCCATCAAAAAAATGTGCAGTAAAACAAACTAAAAAAATATAAACTTTAAGTTAAATAAATAGAAGAATCTGACTCTTCATTTTCGGAAAGACAGAGAGCCTCTTTGAAGGTTACCTCTGGTGGACGCTTTCCCTTTTATTTTGAATTTGTTGTGAATGGAGAGGCAGAGAGATAGAGAAACGAGAGATTTTTCTTTTGTTTTTGAGATTTATACTCTCTATTTTAGCATTTTTTTAAATAATTATGTTATATTATTAATGAATTTGTCTGGTATTAATTTTGATTTAATATATTTTAAGAATGAAGTAATAAATTTGTCTTCTAAAATTTAATTTTGTTAACTGAAGTTTGACTAATTTTTTTTTTTTTTAATCTTTTGCATTTTAGAATACAATAGAGCCTTTTTAATGCATTTTATTGACCAATAAAAATACTTAATTTTTTAATTAAGATATATAGATAAATATATTATATATAATTTTTCTTTTTACAAGTGGAGCCTCCTTTTATATGGAGGCCTTAGAAAATTGCATCAATTGCAGCTACTATAGAGCTGGCCCTATTTTAGTCAATTTTGTCAATACACAATTAATGAACTTCTACTTTTTTCTACAAAAAAATAGATGATTTTTTTTTGCACTGAGTAATGTAAATACTCTAAAGAAGCTAATTTTCTATCTCTTTTCTTTTCTCTTCACTTCCCCAAACTACATCGAACTGAAGGTTTTAGCTTTCGCCTTCTAGTTCAGGCATGTCACACTGCTTCTTTTTGTGTACATAAGTGTCATGTACAATAAAAGGCTTTTAAGGGTCCGTTTGGATATAGTTGAAAACTGAAAATACTGTAGCAAAATAATTTTTAAATGTATAAATAGTATTGTAGGACCTATTTTTTATTTTTTTTTGAATAAAGTGATTGTGTGTCCCGTAAACAGTGCTAATTAGTGCATGAATAGTAAATTTTGTCCCCTCTGAAACAGCAGGAAAAAAAAAACGCAAAACGCCATTTCAATTGAATCCAAACACCACTTAAGAGTGAAGTATAATCATGTGTCCTAAGGGCATATGTTTATAAAATTAATTTTTTCATATTTTCAAGTTTTTTTAATGTTATTTAGTCAGATTCAGGTTTTGTAAATTTTCCTAGATATCTTAGGTTTTACAACAACATTAGGTTTTCTTTTTACTATTTAAGTGTATTGTAGCCTCCAAAAACAATTCAATTTTCAAATTAATAAATATGCTATGTACAAGTTCAAGCAATAACGCCGACATTTAAATTTGGAGGTTGGTGAGAGTGATGAGCAAGCCAATCTCTAAAAGCTCAGTTTTTCCCGAGGCTCATGTAACAATTTTCCAAACTAAGTTCGAAAAATCATATTTTTCTCAATTTTGATTGAAATTGTCTTATTCTTGTGCTCAAATTGTATTTGAAACATCTACTAAATACCCTACTTTGAAACACCCTATTTCATTTCTCGATAGTGATGCATACCATAGGAAACTAATTGATTTTTATTTGTTATTTTTTGATTGGCATTTTTATAAAATCATATATTAAATAAAAAATTGCTAAAAGAAAGGTTTAAGCAAATACACATTAAATAAGTACAAAAAGAGTAATAATCCAATAACCAAGTATTCCTTATATTGGTTATTTATATGATATATATATATTTGGATCAGCTTTAATAATAGACATGAGTGAATTTTTGTCAACAATGATTATCATACTTTTATTTTGACAAGGCATGATATATACTTTGGGTAAAGGATAAAAACAGAAACCACCAATTGTCAGTTATTGCTCATGTCTGGTGTACAAAGGCAAGTTAATGGCTGGGAATGGTAGATCATATCACGCTTGTCGGTGTGTAACTTTAATCAGGGGAGTAAAATGATTTTTTTAGTCTATCGTTCGTGGCCAGGGCTCTGTCGAACTGGAGAACTTAACGCCTTCCTAGTCCTATATTTGTAATGAGAAATTACCCCATTTCCTTTCGATGGCAATAAGGGCGTTGGTAAAAGTTTCTTTATCTGTAGTATTTATTAACTTGATGTTTACCTCACAGTTATAGACTCTACTATGCACTATGGTCCACACGCTCAATTTGTCCGATTCTCGACTCGGAATTTGTGCAACTAAATTCAATGTTGAAAACAGTCAACAGGATATTTGATATTTTCCACAGTCCGCTGTTCTATATATATTGGGATTTAAATTTTGTTAATATGTGTTTTAAGGGTACACAATTATTAATTATTTTTAAAAATATTTTTTAAAAAAAATTAAAAAAATTGTCAATTTTTAAAAATATGTTTCTAAAAATAAATAGTTAATGAGAGCACATATTAACTATACCCATATACATATACATCTTTTATGCATTTTGGCTCTTACTTTGAGATAGTTACTGTTAGTGAAAGCTAGAATCTTGAAATTTACAATAAGGCCATGTCATACTTGAAATGTGACCGTCCTTGCATCTTTACTGTTTTGGGAGGTTGAGATTTGTTTTGGAGAGACTGGCGCAAGAGAAAGATAGAAAGGGATTGAGATTCCGTGCAATACCTAGGGTATTGCACGGTGTGCAATTGCACAAATCCCAGTCGTTCATTTAACCCAACGCTCCTTATTTTGACACCTCACTAGGACACGCTGGCAATCCGTGTGCTCACTCAAAATTTCATTCCAGCTTCCCATTTTTGAATTTCACTAAAACTTTCTCTCCTCTCTCTCACTTCAACCTAGCTCTCTCCGTTACTCTCCCTATCCCTCCACTCTCTCAACCCCCTGTGCCTCCACCGCTCTCTCCACTCACTCAACATCCACAGCCTTTCCCTCAACCCCGTCATCACCGTTCTCTCCTCTCTCTCACTTCAACCTAGCTCTCTCCGTCACTCTCCCTAACCCTCCACTCTCTAACCCTGACTGCGCCTCCACCACTCTCTCAACATCCACAGCCTCTCCCTTAACCCCGTCATCACCGTTTCCTGCATACCCAACTCAGACGGATAACCAAGAACAAAGAAAAAACGGCGCCATCCGAGATCCCGACCCCCAAACACTCGCACCCTTTTTGACCCAGATCAGAGAGAGTAAGGGTTAGGGTTTGGAGAGAATTGGGTGTTTAAGTGAGAAATTGATGCTTTTCAACCCAGATCAAAGAAAGTAAGGGTTAGGGTTTGGAGAGAATCGGGTTAGGGTTTGATGCTTTTTCAGGTTTGATCCATGGAGGGATATGAGATTGAGAGAGAAAGAAGGAGAGTTTGGTCGAAGGAGAGAAGAAGCCACCAAAAAATGGCAGGTTGAGGGAGAGGTAGAGGAGCTCAGGGAGAGAGAAATTTGATTAAGAAATTTCAAATAAGTATTCGTTGGGTGATGGGTGACGGTGGGTTGAGGGAGAGGCAGAAAAAATCGCAGGTTGAGGGAGAGGTAGAGGAGCTCAGGGAGAGAGAAATTTGAGAGAGAGACCACCACTCTCCTTCTTGCCGATTTGGGCTTGTTTCAGAGAGAGACCAACACTCGGTACCACCACTTGGTAGGGTTTTTTTTTATCTCATTTTTTTTTTTAATAAACTCTTTTTTCTTTTATCTCTATTTTTTAATTCTGTTTTCTGTTTTTTTTTGGTTTTTAGCTTACGAATTGAAATCAAGTCTTATATTGCTTCCATTTTTGTCAATTGTTTAAAAATGCTTGATACAAAAATAGTGATTGTGGAATTAAAAATGCTTTTCGTGGCATTAAAAATCTACCAACGTGATACAAAAACAGTATATTAGAACTGTACATCTTCCAAAAATAGTGATTGTGGTTGCTCAACTTAAGGACTCTGGAGGAATTTAGTGTAGATTTGACATAGCTTTATTATGCTTGATGAAAACTGCCATGGATATTGAAAATATTCATAGGTCAAACTCTTTTTCTCATTAGGGCTGAATTTAATTCTGTTTTCTCTTTTTTGGGTTTTAAGCTTAGGAATTGGAATCAAGTCTTAATTCTGTTATTGTTGTTATTGTGGTTGTTGTTGTTGTTGTTGTTGTTGGAACACCTGGAAGAATATTGGTTTGTAGAATGTGAGGCATTTTATTCTTGATGAGTGTGATAAGATGCTAGAATCACTGGGTATGGTCTTCTTATTCTTCTACCCTTTATCCCCTTGTATATGTGAATTAGTTCTAAATGTCATGTCATTGCCGTGTTGGTTGTGTCAATTGTTGTGGCTTAGGTTTCAATTTGCCTTGTCATGGGCAAGGGAATGAATTTGTAGTTGTAGTACTTGCAATATTTTTAGTTTTTCCTACTTCTAGTCTGAACTTTTCTTTGGGCGTAACCACTTCTCTTGATCCTTTTGGTTATATGTGGTTGAGTGATTGTGTTTGTGGGGCCTTAGTGAGGATATTGGTTCAACTTCTTATTTCTTGGGTAGTAGCTGGATGTTTCTACTATTTGAGAGATGAGTAAGTTCAATCAATACATAGTATTTCAGAAGAATTGACTTTTTGGATTGCTAGTTATTTGTTTATCTATTGTTGTTGAGTTTTGGTTGCTGTAGAAGATGATATTTTGATGCACTTTATATTGACACTTGTTTTTTTCAGCCAATGGAAATTTATGTTGATGATGAGACCAAGTTGACTCTTCACGGTCTTGTACAGGTATCTTCGATGCTTTTTTATTTTATTTTTATTTTTGCAATATTTTTGTTTCTCAGTTGACTGTCTCTTGCTCATTCAACTAATGCACGTTTCCATTGTCTCTCTGTGCAGCACTGCATTTTATTGAAGGAGGCAAAGAAAACCGCAAATTGAATGACCTTCTTGACACATTGGACTTCAATCAAGTTGTCATTTTTGTCAAGAGTGTGACCAGAGCTGCTAAGCTGAACAAGTTTCTTACCGAGTGTGACCAGAGCTGCTAAGTTGAACAAGTTGCTTTGTTCATGATTTTTACTTTTATTTTTCATATTTTTATTGTATGGGGAAAACACTTAGCTGAGTTGAACAAGTTACTTTGTTCATGATTTTTACTTTTATTTTTCATACTTTTTTGCTCTGTCAAGTTAAGATTAAAAGACGAACAATTGTGTAATATTTTCCACACAAATGTGATATAAACATGTATTTTACTTTCCATTTGTTCCATACTTTCCATTTTTTTTCCACCATTTGTTCCTTACAGACCTTAATTTGGTACATACTAGGACTTGAATGTCTCCAAAACATTTTGTCCTCCTTAAAAAGACAAGGAGGGGTGGTATATATTTCTAACAATGCTGGGATTCTAGTTATTTGTGAATGTTTCAACAAAGTCAGCCACAGTTTTTAAATTTGAGCCAACAAGGAGTTGGGATGGTAAACCATTCTCCACAATTACACAATTCCAAGAAGTATTTAAACCACCTGAACGTGAGCCAAGCTCCACAATTCCTCATTCTCTTCCTGTGCTTTTCCTGTCTTATCTCTTTCATTTTTTTTTTTTCTTTTAACTACATACGATAGAATTAGACACTCAATAGCACCAAATCTAATATGAAATTGGAAATCTCTCATTCATTCTAGCACGTACTAACAAATTTAGGGAACAAAAGTTAAGAGTATGAAGAGACATTGCATTTAAAAATATTAATCACTTGCATATATAATTAATGTTTAACTAGAAGTTACTCAAACATGTTCTTGTTCAATTTAACATATTTAACATGTTTGACTAACTTCTTTAGTTACAAAAATTTTCCAAAAAATTTGCTACATGTGCAATCAGTTGTCTAAATAAGTCAGATTTGCTGTCCAAGAAGCTGTCCAAGAAACTGTCCAAGGCAAAGCTGTCCAAAAATGCTGTCCATTGTGCAATATGCTACCATGTCCACTATGCAATATACTATCAAACAAACTTTCCAAAAAATGTTATCCATCATACTGCAAAATCAATATTAGCCAGAAAATATGTCAAAAAAATCAAGTTACATTTTAAACTTAAACAAACATACGAAAATTTCACTATAATTGAACTTACCATTTATTAGTTTTTTACCTACCAAAATTGTGTTGTGTTTCCAAGCAAGCATTTGTATTTTCAACATATGGAGTTAGTCCATAATTGAACCTAACTTCATTTCCCTGTGTATATATATAAACAAATAAGTTTACTCATTTGGTAAGTAGAGAGGATACAAACACATGAATTTAGTTTTTACTTGACCAATATTCATTTGGTGAGTAAGAATTAAAACTAAATATTTTAAATTTGAGGGACCAATATCAAACTTGCCTCACCAAATTGTTATAGGTGGAACTCACACAAAAGGTCAGGAATGATGGAGTTACTCACCACAGGCCAAGCCACTCACACAAAAGGTCAGTCAGGAATGATGGAGTTACTCACCACAGACCAAGCCACTCACACAAAAGGTAAGTCACTCACCACAAGTCAAGCCAAAACCCAAATCACCCATTGCCAAGTATGCATAGCCGAGAGATGATCAATAGCCAGCCAAATCATACATCACTATCAACCATCAAAGAGCCAACCCAAATCACTAGTCATCAAGACAACACACAGCCATATCACAACCCATCAACTACCTCATTGGCAGCCAAGACCCACTTAAACACATAAAGCCACTTTAACAGAAACTTCATAATACAAACCCATCAGAAAATCAAACCTCAAATCTAACAAGTTCATGAAAAAAAAAAAAGTAAGGAAGATTGGCAGACTTAAAGCAATGTTTACATTTTACCTAACAAACAACTGCATCATTTGGTACTTGAGACAATGATGGAGTTAATGATGCCTATGTAAACACAATGATTATAAGAGAAATAATTTACGAAATCATCTAATTGCTTATAATTGCAAAACAAGTAAACATGTAAGTTTTTTCAAAATTTCATGTATGAAAACATTTATATTTTACCTGACTAACATCCGCAGAATTTGATACTTGAGACAACAATGGAGTTAATGGTGCCTATGTAATCACAATGATTATAAGAGAGAGTTTAAGAAATTATATAATTACTTATAAATGCAAAACATGTAAACAAGTATGTTTACCCTTAAGAATGAGGTGAAACTAGTTTGGTAACTAGGGATTGGTCCCAATTCAGATGTCATCATTGGCGTGGAAAAAGTGACAGGATAAGTCCGCTATATCACAAAAAAGAAAACCTTATTGATAAATTCACAAATAAAAAGGCAAGTGTAGTACAACCTCCAACTTCACAAATTATTAAGTTATTCCACTACAAATAATAAAAAAAAATCTCTTACTTGATGCGAATAATGTTCTCCATGTGAGCCATAATTATTGTATTGCATGTTAGGAGCAAAACCAGGTTCCTATATGAGAAAATATATATTATTATTAGCCGTAACAAGATAAAAGTATACAAACATTGGAAACTTAGTAAGGGATAAAAATAAATAAATAAAATTTATTTTGGAAAACTATTGACTAACCTCATCATTTAATTCAACTCTACCCTATTTTTTGGTTTGCTTCTCAACCCAACTTTTCTTTCGTTTTCCACCGTTGCGCCCATCTTTTTTCTTAAGACCTTTTACTATTTCAACCAAATCTTCCAAATGTTGGTTAGGATCAAGATTTTCTACAGCACTACATAATGGCATTTGATGGGGCAATTGATGACCACCCACATTTTTTGCTGCAATGTCTTCAACTTTCTTTTCATATTCCTCTAGCATCTTCTCTATTGAAGCAAATGCCTCTTCATTGTCTACTGCTCGAGAAGCTAATCGTACCAACTTGGGACATAATCTTCTATATCGCTGTGTAACACTCAAGTTGACATCTTCTTCCACATTTGTTCTCCTATTGTCCAAGATATATCCATTTGTTGCCTCTCTTGTCCATCTTTTCAAAATGTACATATCAGGAATTGTCTTTATATCAAGGAAGTCAAAGACTTTCAAAACATGACAACATAAAATCCCAACAATTTCAAACTTTCTACAACTACATGCAAATGTCTTATCTGTAGTGTCATAAGAGACTATGAACTCACCAGGCTAATGCATAAACTCAATAGTGTATGTATGCACTAACGAGTCCTCTTGGCAATTTTTATCCTTGCTGCTGATGCAAGGTCATATTGATCATGAAGCATCTGAAATATTACAGGTGTGTACACTTGTACTGCTTGCTTCAACAATGGAGAATTTTTCAAGCCCAACTAAGGAAACTTTTGCCTAGCATTAAATTCAGCTTGTAACTCTCTTTCTCGTTTTTGCTCAATCACCCGATCAAAATGTTCAAAAAATTCAGCCACATCCAAATCAGATTTCAAGTAATCTTTTAAATCTCCATTCAAGCTTTCACTAAGTTGGGTACTTCGTATTCCCAATGTAAATTCATTCTTCATGTAACATTTTGCCCATTTTCCTTTCAATTTGTAAATACCATCCAACCAACTACGATCATGTATACCATATGTGTCAATCATGTCCTCCCAAGTTTTTTCAAATTCATTTTCATCATTTAACTCAAACATATAAGTTTTAAAAACCTGAAGAAAAGAAGAGTCATCCTTCATCAAATTCCCCAAATGTTTTATCCCATTTTGCATTATGTGCCAAGTACATAATCCATGGTAAGTGTTAGGCATCACCTCACTCAATGCCTTTGCCATTGCAGGATCTTGATCCGTAAAAATTGTTTTAGGTCTTTTACCTGCATGTGCAACTAAGAAGCTTTCAAACAGCCACTTAAATGATTCTGTCGTTACATCATATAAAAGAGCAGCCCCAAAAACTGTTAACCCTCTATGGTGATTGAAATCGGTAAACACCCCTAATGGTCTTAGCTCTTTATTAGTACCATATGTAGTGTCAAATGTCACCACATCACCAAAATTAGCATAATCAATAACCATTTTAGCATCAACCCAAAAAATGTTAGTTATTTGCTCAATGTTATCTAATTGTACTCCATATTGAAAAGATGGATTTTTTGTCAATTGATCCTGAAAGTACCCTAATAAACATGCAGCTTGACCATATACCATGTTTTTTTGCCGCCTTGTTCTAAGGTAATTTTTTTGATCAAGCTCAGTGAATCCAAGATTAGCTCTCCCACCAGCCTCTCTACTTATCAACTCATGGGCTGCTTTTGGCTTAATTCCAGAAGAGGATGCTAACTCAATTAATCCCGCATGAACTTCTGAAATTTTTCGTTGAGATCTCATTATATAAACTATTTCTGATAAATGAAAAGTGTGATTATGCTCTCCAACAAAATCAGACACTTTAAACTTTCCACTTTCTCGCACTAATGAAACATAAAATCTTACAGGACAATTAGTCCTTGTATCATCTCGGTTACGTGTGCGAATCATATCTTCTTTTTCTTTACCTCGAATGCCCTGCTTTGCACATACAAATCCCCTTGATGTTATCTTACCATCATTCTTACCTTTATTTATGTAATGTTTTCTAACATCAAAGCCTACATGCCTTCCATATTTTACCCAAAATTCCCATACATCTTCTAATGTATCAAATTCCATACCAACTCTAGGATCCAAATATGCATTGGCATCCATGTTTTGAGAGAATTCTCTCACCACACTATGCAATGAATTAAAGAATACTCCTGTAATTAACAAATGTACAACATTATCTACTATTATAAATATAGAAGAATGAATGTTTTTCATTGAAAATAAAAGCTGAAATTTTTTGTACCCTGTACCACTTACCATCCATTTCTATAATTATGCTAGACCATATTTCACATATCCATTTGAAAATGCACTATATTCAAGTTGCAGCAAAAAAATACCCAAACATATTCCTCAAAACATAAACAAAATAATCATTCCATGGTGAAATATATATCACTAATAGAACTAAAGTCAAACCCAAAAGAGAGAACTCACCTCCTTGAGTCGTTTGATGTTGGAAGCAACCTAGGAAGATGCAACGGTGGCGGCGAGTTGAGGGAGAGGCACTTGGAGACAGAGAGAGGGAGAGTGTGAGTGTTTGGGGTTAAGAAATTTCAGAGGAAGAAACTTTGTTTTGGCTGATGGGTCTTAGTTGGGTGATGCTGGCAACGGTGACGATGGGTTGAGGGAGAGGCAGAAGGAATGGCGGGTTAAGGGAGAGAGGCAGAAAAAATGGCGGCGGGTGATGGGTGTGTGTGAGTGTGAGTGTTTGGGGGTTAAGAAATTTCATATGGGTCTTCGTTGGGTAATAGGTGACGGCGGGTTGAGGGAGAGGCAAAGGAGCTCGGGGAGAGAAATTTCAGATGGGTCTTCGTTGGGTGATGGGTGACGGTGGGTTGAGCGAGAGGCAGAAAAAATGGCGGGTTGAGGGAGAGGTAGAGGAGCTCAGAGAGAGAGAAATTTGATTAAGAAATTTCAGATGGGTCTTCGGTGATGGGTGATGGCGGGTTGAGGGAGAGACAGAAAAATCGCAGGTTGAGGGAGAAGTAGAGGAGCTCAGGAAGAGGAGAAATCTGATTTTATCAAATGTGAAAACAGCTCACACGCTTCAGCAGCGGCAGGACTCCAAAAATTTTAAGGGTAAAATGGTCTTTTTCATTTTGGTGAGGTGTCAAAATAAGGAGGTGTTGGATTAAATGAACGGCTGGGATTTGTGCAATTGCACGGGATCTCAATCCAACAGAAAGGGCGAAAGAGAGGAGTGAGAAAAGGTTGTTTTCTTCTGACTTCTAAAATGTTCTAATGAGATGTCATTAAAGTCTCAAGTCTGATGCATTGAGAGTGATTTTTTTTTTTGGGAGAACAGAGATTTTTTAAATTACATAAATATCTCTGCCCTCTTGTCATGTCAATATTCGTTAGTGCACTTTCCCTTTTCTTTTCTAAATACCTACCGGTGCAAGACCCACCATTAACGCAAGATTCTCCACTGTACTCTCAAACACATCATGCTCAAAGTTGTAGGGATAATAATAATAGTATTGTGCCCGAGTTTTATATTTTTAACTTGAGATAATCTTTGATGATCTTTTTTTGAGAGACAATATCATCTTTAATTAAATGACATTATATGTAAAAACACCCTTTTTTTAATGACCATTTGTTTTAAATTTTACACTGGGATAAAAAGAATTAATTAATTATTTGGCTATGAATCAATCTAATGAGGAGAATTTCTGTTATATCTACTTTTCATATATCTCTGATCTCTACAATTTGCAAATTATCTACATATTAAACCCAAATGGTGATAGTTTACACTTAAGTCACATGACTCAATCATTTATAGGTGTCTCGGTGTGATTAGTCTTAGTTGCTAAACAGTGTGCTTAGTCTTGGGTACTGTAACTATTTCAAATGTGTACTTGCGCTTTGAGCCTGGCCTCCAAAAGGCTTGCACACTTGACTCTTTTACCAGCATTGGTCCCTACATGATAGTGAGAAACATGCATAGTTGCATCTCCTATTTTGATGGCTATGTGAGAAGCGACTTAATGTTATGGGGGGAATAACCCCATAGGAGTGAGACTCGTAGCGAATGAAACTCAGAGGAGGTAGCTACCTACCATTGACAATGAAGTTGTATGAGTTAGTGGATCACATCCTTTCTATGCTTTATAAGTAAAGTCTGAAGCTTGGAAGGAGAGCCAATGGGTTTGAGCAACACTGCTGAGCTTTGAGCAGCACCCATTTGACTTTCTGAGTGCCTAGAGTGCCCAAAAAACCCTTATCCTGAACATGTTGTCAAAGACCGTAAGGAGTATATGTAAGGTTGAAATTTATCAACCATTGTGTTGGCTTTATTTCGTGCCAATTTGCTTGTATTTCAACACTTAGAAACCCTGTATTTAAGTGGGATCAATATAAGGGTAGTGTGAGAGAGTGTGAAGAAATGTTTAAGATTGTGCAGTGAAGCAGGGATTTGCGGCTTGCAAGCCGCCAGATGATGCACACGAGTGAAGCGTGCAGAGAAGATGAACAGTCACCAGCTGGAGCACTACATGACAAAAAGTCCAGTATGGCCATTCTATTTGCTCGCGACTCAGTTAAGTCGCGAGGCCAAGCCGCCAGCCAGCCAACCAGCCCTGTTTTGAAAAACCAGACTCTTTGCATTTTATTCTCACCCTAGGAGTATGACTCAAGCGTGAAGTTAAGGCTATTAGCCCCGGAGGACTTGGTATTAAGGAAGGTTGTGGGCACTACAAAATACCCAGCATGGGGAAAGTTGGGACCTAATTGGGAAGGGTCATACCGTATTACCTTGGTAGCTAGGATAGGGGCGTACTTCTTAGAGGACTTGGACGAGAAAGTTGTATCACGCCCCTAGAATATTAATAACTTGCGAAGGTACTATTATTAATGAAAGGCAGCTCTCCCATGTTTTTCTTTCCATCGTTATGTGTTGCTACTTATAAGAATGTTAAATAGAATCTTGGTCATGCCTGACTGCTCGGACCACATACCTTACGAAAATTAATACTACTTATTATTTGTCTAAGTGTTAAAACAGAATCTTGGCTATGCCTGTCTCCTAAGACCACATGTCTTGGGTAAATTAACATCATCCACAACTTATAGGAATGTTAAACAGAACTTTGGTCATGCCTGGCTTCTTGGACCACATACCTTGGGTAAATTGATACTTCTTATTATTTGTCTAAGTGTTAAACATACTCTTGGCTATACCTGACTCCTTAGACCACATGCCTTGGGTAAATTAACACTCTTCGCTACCTATAGGAATATTAAACAAAACCTTGGTCATGCCTGACTCCTTGGACCACATACCATATTATATGTCTAAGTGTTAAACAGACCCTTGACTATGCCTAACTCCTCAGACCACATGCCTTGGGTAAATTAACATTCTCCGCTATTTACAGGAATGTTAAACAGAACCTTGGTCATGCTTGACTCCTTGGACCACATACCTTGGGTAAATTAATACTTATTATTATTTGTCTAAGTGTTAAACAGAACCTTGACTATGCCTAGCTCCTCAGATCGCATGCCATGGGTAAATTAATACTTTCCACTACTTAAAGGAATGTTAAATAGAACATTGGTCATGTCTGGCTGCTCGGACCACATAGCTTGGGTAAATTAATACTTCTTATTATTTGCCTAAGTGTTAAACAAATGTTTGGTTATGTCTAGTCCCTCAAACCGCATGCCTTGGGTAAATTAACACTCCCCACTACTTATGTGACCCCTCAGATCACATGTCTTGGGAGAACTAACACTTAATGAACCCACTAGGGATGGGACCCTGGCATATGCATCACCAGGAGTAGACAAGGACTCAACTGAGGCTTTGGATAGAAGACCCTGGAGGTACACTCACAAGGAACTCCTAAAAAGGAGAGACCTCAAATGTTTACTTTCTTTTTAATAAGTGTTTTGCTCGTTCCTGGGGACATAAACATCCCTGTTGAATATACAGTTATTAGTATCAACCCGTAGTCATTCTCCTTATTTAGTATCAACCCTGGGTTTGATCTATTTCAATTAGCAACAATGCATCACTGATTAGCCTCTTGTCAAGACATGGGTTCTCACCCTTAGAAGTCTTATCAGCCTAACCACACAGCAGAAAACAGAATACCCATAATAGCTACTTAAATGTGAATATAACAAAAAAAGAAGTAGAGCTGTAGAATATCACTTGCAAAAGAGCAAAAATCCTCATCTTTTCATTAATTGAGGGGGAGGTGTACATCTCAAACAAAGTGAGGTTACATCTAAAAAAAAAAAAGAAAAGAAAAGAAAATAATAACAATAATATTAAAAAGCAAAGAAGGAGAAGGAAATCCTAAACTAAGCCTTGGCCATGGGAGGAGCTCCTTCCTTGCTGCTAAGAGGAGGGTCAGCGGCCTTAGGATCATCCTCTTTGGGTTTGGCCTCAGCTTCCTTTGCCTTAGAAGCAGCATCCTTGGCCTTAGGAGCAGCATCCTTAGTCTTAGCCTCCTTTGCCTTGGTCATTGACAGGGCTTGCCCTTGTCCTTGGCCATCTCAACCCTTGGCCTTGGTCACCAACTTGGCCTGGGTGGTAGGGGGCTGTTCGGGGGGAATAGGCGCAAGGGCAGCAGGAGGTGGGAGTGCATTTGGAACCTCACGAATATTTGGAGGGTAGTAAACGTTCTCAGCCTTCCTCCAATTCGAGGTAGCAGGGACCCTTGCTAGGTTGAGGGGTTCTATCCACGTCACCTGGCAATACTCCTTGCAGATCTCGACCAGCTCCTCTGCCAGGCGAACCTCGGTCTCTTACACCCCAAGGTCATAGGATGCCTGCTTTGCAGCCTCTGTGGCTTTCTTGACCGACCGAGCAGCTGCCTTTGCTTTCTCCAGCTCTGTTTTCAACTCCAGAACCTGCTGCTTCTCTGTGGCCAGCTCTATCTCGGTGTGATGGAGCTTCTTGCGCTGGTCGTAAGCCTAGTCCTGGGCATTCTTCAGGCTGGCCTTAGCACTCTTTCGTGCCCTCTCCTCAGTGGTCAATTTGGCAGCGAGGTCCTGGTTCTTCTACTCAACTGCGCCTAAGGCCTTACTGGTCTCGGCGCAGAGGTTGGCCTTAACCTTGGCCTAATTCCTGGCATCGTTGACCTAGTCCTCTGCCCCAAAAATCTCCTAAATAGCTTGCGCAAACATAGCAGAAGAACACTTTAAAAAAAAGGGGGGAATGAAAGAAAATGCCCTTAATGAGACATATCTAGAAGGCCTACTAGAGCAAGATCCCTCTTCAGGGACAGGAAGAGGTCTAGCTGCCTCACGTGCTTCAGCATATCCATGTCCCTCGGCAACAGAAGGGCAGAGCCTATGGGCTAACAAGTAATCTCCGGTGACCCTTCCCCCCTTCTATGAAGGCAATCATGGGAATGACGACCTCTTCTTCCCTTCTATTGGTATGCTACCCACCTGGAGGGCAGTACCGCAAGGAAACGCCTGGGGGAATATGGTACAGAGCCCTAAACCCCTCCATACTGGCGGGAGAATCTACTAGGTGAGCGTACCTACCCATCTAAGCAGACTAGTGAGAAAAGAAAGGCATTTTTGCGAGGGAAGAGATAGGGAATAAAGGGCCAAGGAGACGGGCCGAGGAGAAAAGAACCTAAGAAGGAAAGAACTTACGAAGTTAAGGGCAGGGGGCGCTTCAGAAGCTTTTGGAGAGCTTGAGAGTTGGAGATCTTGAGAGTTTGAAAATCCAGACGCTTTGAAAAGTGGAGGAAATAAGCCCTCCAGGCACTTTTTATAGAAGGCGGGATTGGGTGGAAGTTATCTCGCCCAAAATTCGAGGAAAAATGCCAGCCCTAGGAACTCCATCTCATCGTAGGACGTGAGAAACAGAGCGCCACCTGGAGCATTTAATGTGACATTACAGGCTTCGAAGTGTCAGAAATGGTTATAGAACAAGCAAAGCGACATTCTCATGTGGGAAAAATAGGGAAGGGTGCATATTTAATCATTTAAGATCAAAACCCCACTTTTTCTCCATGGTTGAGAGAAAAAAATTGTAATTTTGAAGGGCTATTGTGGGGTACGGAGGTTTAATAGAAAGAACATGCCACGTGTCATACCTGAGACTGAGGAGGCCACAGTGGCTCCAAGAAGGTCATGTCCTCGGAGCGTTAAGGCTACATCAGTAGCACGTTATCAGAGGAGGCCACCTTGAGGGAAAGGAACTTCAGGGAAGGTGCCAGCCCTGACTAAAGGGATGGAGGCTGCTACCACATTTAATGCTTTCCACCAAACCTCCTAGCCACATTTATGTGGAGAAGACCCCTGAACAGCGCTACCTCGGTTGCCGTGACTTAAGAGGGGTTTGGAAAGGTGTCTAATAGGACAAACACTCAAGTAGTGGCCTAAGGTAACAACAACTGGAGGGCCTAGATCATCCAGATAGGGCTATATAACGTGAGAGATCCTCAGAGAGAAGAAAAAAGAAAAAATGGCAGAGATGACACTGTAGTAACTTAGAACAGAAATTGTAACCTTTAAAGAGGGAATATATTCAATAACCATTCTCTTCAGACTTTTCCAATGAGCTATTTTCTCAACATTTAGATTAATATTTCTTATTTTTATGTGGCCTTTGATCTATTGTGCGCGTTGATCCTTCAGGAAAGGCCTAGCCTTCAAACCCACCCTCTACAAATTCATTGTGCTGGGCCATTTGGGCCCTAATCACATTCATCTTTTGGCCCAGGGACCAATACGCGCCCTTACAGTTTGGTTTTCAATTTTTTGGATCACTAAATATGCAATCTACAAGTTTTCGAGCAAATAGGACCACGGGGCATTTTTTATCAAGTGTAAATCAAGGTTTTTTTTTTTCTTTGCAAAAGATTTTTCCATATGTTTCTGGGACCTCTAAATATAGTTTCTATAAGTTTTCGTGCAAAAACTCCAACAATGTATTCCAATAAAAACTTTTGGCCAGTAGGACTAGGGAGCATTTTCGAACAAAATTTAAACAATTTTTTTTTTCTTGCAAAAGATTTTTACATTTGTTTCCTGAACCTCTGAATATGCTATATACAAGTTTTCTTGTAAAAAACCGACATTTTATTCCGGTCAAAATTCTTGGCCAATAGGACCCAGAAGTATTTTAAAACAAAATTTAACCAAGGTTTTTTTTTTTTTTTTTTCCCAATTGTTTCCTGGACCTCTATATACTATCTACAAGTTTTCATGCAAAATCGCCGATATTGTATTCCGGTCAAAATTCTTGGCAAGTAGGACCTAGGGGCATTTTCAAACAAAATTTAACCAAGTTTTTTTCTTTCGTGCAAATGATTTTTCCATTTGTTTCTTGGACCACTATATATGCTATCTACAAGTTTTCATGCAAAAACGCCGAAATTGTATTCCGAACAAAATTCTTGGCCAATAGGACCTAGGGGCATTTTCGAACAAGATTTAATCAAGTTTTTTTTTTTTGAAAGATTTTTCCATTTACTTCTCGGAGAACTACATATGCAATCTACAAGTTCTTGTGCAAAAACGTCGAAATTGTATTCTGGTCAAAATTCTTTGCTAGTAAGGCCTAGGGAAATTTTCAAACAAAATTTAACCGAGTTTTTTTTTTTTGTAAAAATTTTACCATTTGTTACACGAACCTCTATATATGTTATCTACAAGTTTTCATGCAAAAATGCCAACATTGTATTCCAGTCAAACTTCTTGAACAGTAGGACCTATGGGCATTTTCGAACAAAATTTAATCGAGTTTTTTTTTTTCCTTGCAAATGATTTTTCCATTTGTTTCTTGGACCACTATATATGCTATGTACAAGTTGTTGTACAAAAGCGCCAAAATTGTATTTCGATCAAATTTCTTGCCCGGTAGGACCTAGGGTCATTTTCAAACAAGATTTAATTGAGGTTCTTTTTTTTTCTTTTTTTATTTCAAAAGATATTCCCACTTAATTCTTGGACATCTTAAATATGCGGTCTACAAGTTTTCTTGCAAAAATGCCGACATTTTATTAAAGTCAAAATTCTTGGCAAGTAAGACCTAGGGGCATTTTCGAATGAAATTCAACAAAAAAAAAAATTTCTTACAAAAGATATTTCCATTTGTTTCTTGGACCTATAAATATGCTATCTACAAGTTTTTGTGCAAAAATGCCGATATTGTATTGTGGTCAAAATTCTCGTCCTGTAGGACCTAGGAGCATTTTCGAACAAATTTTAATCAAGTTTTTTTATTCTTCTCACAAAAGTTTTTCCAATTGTTTCTTGGACATTGAAATATGCTACATACAAGTTTTCGTGCAAAAACGACGAAATTGTATTCCGATTGAAATTCTTGGCGAGTAGGACCTAGGGGCATTTTCGAACAAATTTTAATCGAGTTTTTTTTTTTCTTGCAAAAGATTTTTCCAATTGTTTATTGGACCTCTAAATATGCTATTTTCAGGTTTTTGTGTAAAAACATTGAAATTGTATTCCGGTCAGAATTTTTGGCCAGTAGGACCATAGGGCATAACGAGTTTTTTTTGGTTCGGTAAAAATTCTTGGCCAGTAGGACCTAAGGGCATTTTCGAACAGAATTTAATCGAGTTTTTTTTTTTCCCGCATATTATTTTTCAATTTATTTCATGGACCTCTAATATGCTATATGCAAGTTTTCATGCATTTTCGAACAAATTTTAATCAAAATTTTTTTTTCTTGCAAAAGATTTTTTCCAATTGTTTCTTGGACCTCAAAATATGCTACTTACAAGTTTTCGTGCAAAAACACCGAAATTGTATTCCGGTCAAAATTCATGGCCAGTAGGACCTAGGGGCATTTCCGAAGAAATTTTAATCGAGTTCTTTTTTTCTTGCAAAAGATTTTTTCAGTTGTTTCTTGGACCTCTAACTATGCTATCTACAAGTTTTGGTGCAAAAACGCTAAAAATGTATTCCGGTCAAAATTCTTTGCCAGTAGGACCTAGGGGCATTGTGGAAAACTACTGGGTACTCTCGGAGTACCATAAATGCATATTCCTTCCTCTCACGTGAATGGTAGGTCCCACCATGAATTTAATTTGTGGGACCCACCTTTCATGTGAGAGGAGGGAGTACGCATTTATGATAGTTCGATAGTACACAATAATTTTCCTTCTAACAAAGGACTTATGCTTCCCATTTCGTTGATATCTCTCAAAATATTTTGAATCTGTGAGTGAGGTTAATTTTTCCAGAAAATAGATATCTGAGGCTTCAATTTGAGTACAAGAATGAGACAATTTCAATCAGAATTGAGAAAGATATGATTTTTCGAACTTAGCTCTGAAAACTGTTACATGAGCTACTGGAAAAACTGAGGTTTTAAAGATTTAGCTTGCTCATCACTCCCACCAACCTCCAAATTTAAATGTCAGCATTTTTGCTTGAACTTGTACGTAACATATTTATTAATTTGAAAATTTAATTGTTTTTGGAGGTTACAATACCCTTAAATAGTATTAAAAAAAAAAAAAAAACCCAATGTTGTTGTAAAACCTTAAGTGGAAAACTTACAAAACTTGAATTTGATTAAATAACATTAAAAACACCTATTAATAAATAATTTGAAAATGCTGGTTCCCCTTTGATGGCCTAAAAACACCTACTGTTGTTGCCCAGATTGCTTCTACTGGTACCCTTTTTGATCTTGCATTGTGAGTCCTACGTCCTTGCTGCTCTAGAAAGGCAAGTGTTGTTCGTTCTACGTCAGAAAATTTGAGAATTGAGAGCAGAGTGTAAAAAGTTGAAACCAGAAAGTCAAGTTAAGGGACCACACGAATCGTTGACGTGGCACAAATGATGTGTCAATTTCTGAAGCATTGGATTTAATGAATGGTTGAGATTTGACTAATTGCACACCGTCCAATACCTTATGTATTACACAAGATCTTAATCTATGGTTGAGATTCCATTGGACGGACAACTACTATAACAAGGATTGGGATCCAGTGCAATTGCTCCATGCAATTAATCGACCATCTTTACTGTTCTTATGAGTGTGACCGGCCTCTCCCGCCTAAACAACTTTTCATTTGACTTCTGCGACGCTGGAAAAAACAAAAAAAGATCCTGGGATTCAGATTTTAATAGTGATAGTTGCAAACAGCTTGCACCTTATTTCAATTCTGGTGGTTGAAAATTCAGAGACTTGAGAATTCATTGGACGCACATTGCCTCTTTTCGTGTGCATGTGTCATGTACAATGAAAGACCTTTAAGAGTGTAGTATAAACATCCCATCAAAAAAAAAAAAAAAAAAAAAAAGAGTGTAGTATAAACATGTGTCTTAAGGCCATATATTTATAAATTAATTTTTTAATATTTTTTTTTAGTGTTTTTAATGTTATTTAGTCAAATTCCAGCTTACAAAACTCAATATTGACCAGAAACCCAAAAAGCCCATACGTACATTTTGACTGGTATCAGAGTCATGTAACCCAAGGCCTGTCTCAGCCGTATCTCAGCCCCATAGAGGCAGAGCCCTATACTGACAAGTCTGACATATAGATAGTGACATGTCCCATCAGCCAGTAAATTTCCCAATCTTAGGTGACTAGATTTCCAATTCTTTTCTTTTACTATTAAATAGTACATCCAAGAAGTCAATACCGTACTGGAGGCTGTATCGGTTTGGCCACCGGTACGATATATTTCGGATACCGGTCAATACCGGTGTACCGTTTCGGGTTTACCGCTATTTTATATATATATATATATACACATACACATACCAAAATCTCTAGAACCATGTTTATAGACATATAATATTTCACTTAAATTATAGTAAATATAAAAGTTTATTATAAAACATTACCTCAATTCAGAACAAATTATTCATAGTTTTAGACTTTAGTATCAAATAAAAAAAGAAAAAAAAAACACAATATAAAAAATAGAAAGCTTAGTGTTCATTGCATACTAAGAAAACAAATAATACTAAGAAGTTAATGTAAATAAGTTACCATTATGCCTTTACAAAAATTCAAAAATTACAAAACTAAAAAAAAAAAAAAAAAAAGTTTTTTTTGGTACCGGCTGGTATTGCCCGAAATTGGCCGGTATGGCGGTAAGACCGGTATTTTTTCCGGTACAATATAAAAGTGTACCGGTACCGGTGCACTGGCTGGTACGGTATCGACCACACTGAGTACATCCCATAAACATAAAAACAAAAAAAAAAAAAACAAAAATTTCTCTACCAAAACAGTATTATTATTATTTTTTCCTACAAAAACTTGGCAAATCCCAATCCGCTTATTTTAGTAATAAATAATATAATATAATATAATTGTGAATGCACTTATTGTCTATGGTAAGGGCTAACAGTATTTTTTCAAAGCATTCAACAAGAAACAAAATAGGAAGTTCCGAAAAAAATAAAATAAAAGAAGAAAGAAAGTTGGGTCTGTAATTAGATTGTGACAAATTGATCGTGTAATTTAACTCATTAAAAGTCAATTTAAATACAGTAAAAATTAAAAAATAAATATATTATAACAAAAAAAATTTTAAAGGTGTAAATAATATTTTTTAAATAAAAATATTTGTGAGTTCGTAATCAATGTATTCATGCATGATTTACGCAAAAATATATTTGAAAAAGTCATAATTTACGGCACAGTAATTATTGTTCTTTAAAAGCGGAAAAACTGCAAAAATAAAAAAAACAAAAAAAAAAAAAAAAAACAAAAAACAAAACGTGAAACGTGAAACGTAAACACATTCATTTCTACCCAAACTCAGCCCAACCGTTCTTATGAGTGTAACCGGCCTCTCCCACCTAAACAACTTTTCATTTGACTTGTGCGACGCTTTAAAAAAAAAAAAATCCTGGGATTCAGATTTAAACAGTGATAGCTGCAAACAGCTTGCACGTTATTTCAATCCTGGTGGTTGAAAATTCAGAGACTTGAGAATTCATTGGACACACCCTTACTACAGCTACTGCTACTGCTACATTACACTGTTAAGGGCTATCAATTTGACATAAAGCTGCTCTAGAAAGGCAAGTGTTGTTCGTTCTACGTCAGAAAATTTGAGAATTGAGAGCAGAGTGTAAAAAGTTGAAACCAGAAAGTCAAGTTAAGGGACCACACGAATCGTTGACGTGGCACAAATGATGTGTCAATTTCTGAAGCATTGGATTTAATGAATGGTTGAGATTTGACTAATTGCACACCGTCCAATACCTTATGTATTACACAAGATCTTAATCTATGGTTGAGATTCCATTGGACGGACAACTACTATAACAAGGATTGGGATCCAGTGCAATTGCTCCATGCAATTAATCGACCATCTTTACTGTTCTTATGAGTGTGACCGGCCTCTCCCGCCTAAACAACTTTTCATTTGACTTCTGCGACGCTGGAAAAAACAAAAAAAGATCCTGGGATTCAGATTTTAATAGTGATAGTTGCAAACAGCTTGCACCTTATTTCAATTCTGGTGGTTGAAAATTCAGAGACTTGAGAATTCATTGGACGCACACTTACTACAGCTACACATTATTGCAGCTACTGCTACAACTACATTACACTGTTAAGGCTATCAATTTGACGTAAAACTGCTTTTTTCTATAAACAAATCTGATAGGCATGGGTCATAGTTGCTTTCACATCTGACAAGATTCGCCCATTTAGATGAGAACATGAAGGTTTCAGTTCTTTTTTTTAATTCTTTTGGCACAGTTCAGGAGCCAATTACTTTAATCTCAGCGGCTGAATTGATCTCATGCGCAAACCGACACTTCAATATTTAGAAACAAACAAAACCGAGCTCAGTACTGTCAGGTCCAAGTGGAGGCATAAATGTGATGGAACTTTGGTCCAATATTGTTGGTCGGTTTTCAGTGAAGCTTTCAATTTGGTCTACCCGTTTCAAGCAATTTTTCAAAATAAGTTATTCTACTTTCTTATTTCTTATTTCTTATTTGGTTGGAGTAAAAAAGGTAAGATAGAAAATTGTGAAAAGATAAAAAAAGTAGGATAATAAAAAATATTTTAGTTTTTTCTATTGTGTATTCGGTTAGAAGGATGGAAAAATAGGAGAGTAAAAAATTCTTTTGTTCAATTGGAGAGAAAAATAGAAGGATGAAAAATATAATTTATATAAATTGATTATTATACCCTTGTTACATAATAGGTAAAAAATAAATTTATTTGTACTCATTACATAATATAAAATTTATCGCATCATATATATAAATTTTTATTTTTATTTTATTATTATAATATACAAATTAGATTAAGCCACGTTAAAAAAAAAAAAAAAAGAACGTTCGTTGAAAAAAAAAAACATTCAGGTCTTGACCGTTGACAAAAAAAAAAATGTTCAGGTCCTGAACATTGAAAAAAAAGAAAAGAAAATAAGAACGTTCAAGTCCTGAACGTTGGAAGAAAAAACAAAGAGTTTTCTACCCCAACGTTTTCCTTCCAATTTGAGAGGAAAATATATTGGGGCTCGGGAGCAAAATTTTCTTTCCGGATTTTTTATCCTTCCTATTTTTTCTTTTTAAACGAACAGTAAAAAATGCTATTTTTCACCCTATTTTTCTCCCTTTGTTTTTCATCCTCCTATTTTTGCTCCAATCAAACGGGGCCTTAATGATTTTGATCGGTGAATTATCACTTTTTTCCATAAACTTTTTCTTTTGCCAAATACTTTTTTGGTGAACTTATCATTATTTTTTTTTGCCAATTTCATAGTGGCATACATATACATGCTTTGTTTTTCTTACATAGTGGCATACCTAAGCTCCAGTTCGAGTCCAGCTTTTTTCCGAGAATCTTCCACCCACTTCTCGGCAGCAAAGACCTCCTGGATGACCTGTGGTGAAATATCAAAATGATTGCATTGTTAGTAACGCAAGTTTCAAGTACATAAGAATATTTCAGGTGAGGATAATACTTAGATACTCACTAAGGCCAAGTCCCTTTTTAGCGAAAGGAACAAATGCGGCTGGTTCATCTTGTCCAGAGCGTCCATGTCCTTGGGCAAAAGAAGGGGACGTTCCAAGGCATCGGCCAAGTGGAGAGCATGACCTTGTTGGAACATCCTAATACTAGACTGGCAGGAGATTGGTGCCCCGTTCAGCTTAAGCTCGGGAGACCAGTTAGCCGGTGCACGGCGTACCTCGGTAAGGTCCCTATTCTCCCCGCTTTCTATTGAAGAGGCATGTCCCTTGCCTTTGCTAGGTTTTTGTTGTTGTTGTTGTTGTTGCTTCAGCTTCTTCTGCCTCTCTGCATCTGCCTCCTCGGCCTCACTCTTCCTCTTCTTCTTAGGCTCCGGAACGGAAGGCTTAGGATCGGAGGGAGGAGGGGGTGGTGGCAAGGACGGAGGGACCTGCGACCCACCCGTTCCCCTTTTAGAGTCTCTCGCGCCCCTCTTATCCATCAGCTGCCGTAAAGCGTCCATATCTTCTTCTTCGGAGCTGGAATCGGGTTGTGCAATCACCTGACCTTGTATGCCGGAAGTTTCAGCGGGCGTGCATTCCTCGTCCGAGAGGATGATGAGCTGCTCCTCTTGGGGTCTCTCGGCTTCCACGAGTTGAAATTGGTCTATCTCCTCGTCCAACGATTGTTGCAAGGACGCTTGCACTTCTCGGATGGCGATTGTTTGGGAGTGTGCCGAGAGAGGAATTGCTGCGATAGGGCGAGTGTACAGGATGATGGAGGGATCGTCTGGGAGTTCATGGTTGGAAAGGAAGGTAGGTCGTGCCACGTCTATTCTTCTACGTTGTTTGTCTCCCGCAATAATCGCGTTGTCAATCTCTTGGAAGTCCACTGATATAAGGTTGTATCCTAATATTAGGTGGGCAGCTCTTACTTGTAGGTCTTCATTGACGAAAACTTCGGAGTGAAGGACACGGTTCAAGTCGGCGACGTTGCAAAGACTGAGACGAGGGCGTACGTGTTGTTTATCTGTGAGAAGAAACATCCGAGAAGACGAGCATGGTCCGACTAGTGATAAACATCAAGGTAAAAAGCAATAATGTGCAACGAAATTAAAAGCAGTAAAGGCAACGAGATTGAATCATGGGTTAGGAAATCTAACTCCTTAGGAGTCACACCTGGCTCTCCCCATTCAACTAGGTAATGAGGACCGTAAGACCAGTCTCCTGAGGCGATTAGGTAGTCGTCTTTCATACCTTTGTTGGATTTGGGGAGGTAGGAAATCAGCCTAACGATGCTGGACCTGGATTTGATGTAATATCCTACATTTTTAAATTTATGGCACTTGTACATATAGACAACGTCGTGCCATGTAAGGTTCAGCCCCATTTGCTCCTTCAGAACATTGACACAACCTAAGACTTTAAACATGTTTGGTGTGCATTGGTCTGGGCATAACCTATGGTTACGAAGGTATTCACTGGTCACATTTTTCATGGGGAGGGTCATCCCACCTTCTATGAAGGCTATCATGAGAATGAGGACTTCTCCCTCTCTCCTAGCATTACCTACGGCTTCTACTGGGCAGTATCTTAAGCTTACGTCATCAGAAATTTGGTATTTGGGCCTAAAACCCTCCAAACCAGCGTCAGTATCTACTAAACATTTAAATCTACCCATTTGGTGGGAGCAAAAATGAAAGTTAAAAGAAGGAAAGGGGTTTAAATGGTAGCCGAGGACAGAAGCCGAGAAGGAATGTATAAAGAAAAGTGAAAACTTACGGGAGTTGGTTATGCGATTCTTCACGAGCTTCTGGAGAGAAAATGTAATGATTGACACTTAGATACGATTAGTTTCTGAAAGAATGAATGAAGGTACGGGTTCCCAGAAGTTTTGACGCGTGGAAGGCGGCCTCGAAATTAAAATTCTCCCGCTCAAATTTTCAAAGCCAATCTGGGTCGTTGGATGCGTATCACACCGTTGAACGTGGGGAACAGGATGTAACTTGCGGTAAAAAATGCGTGCGTTCCGGGTTTCGTAGTGTCAGAGGCATTTTCAGGGAACGAAAGGACCGCTACACGTGTGGCGGATTACAAAGTTTGTGGAAGGTGTGCTATTCGGTTCAAAACTCTATTTCTCTCCTCAAATGGGAGGGGAAAAATAAAGTTTTGAGGGGCTATTGTGGGGGGTAAAAGCTCTTGAATAAACGTTTGAGTTTTGGGCCTGATTGGATGGTACCAATTTGTTTTGATCAGGGCCTCTAGGTCCACATGTCAGTCCGCACTGTGGGGGTCTGAGGAGTTGTCCGAGGAGGAGTGCCTCCTCGGACAGGCCCGGCAATGACCCTGGGACTTGCTAAATGGGTTAGAGGGAGGATTCTAGAGAAACTGATGGGTAAAAGGGTGATCTAAACACCCTTTAGAAACAAGAACTTGTGAGAAATATCTGAGGAAAATGTTGTTACCACCACATTAAAGGCCTTGCATCTACCTCCTTGGCCGTATTAATGGAGAAATGACCTCTGAATAGTAGAATTCAGCCTTCCTGCTATTAGTGGAACACTTCGAGAAGGTGGTGGATAGGACAAGTATCTAAGGGGAAAATTTGTATGACACGTGGATGAACTAGTGAAGAAGAAGAAATATATAAGGAGACGAGAGAGGAAAGAGTAGGGGACCGGCTCATTAGCTAAAAAAGAACTAAGAATTGTAAACTTTGGCATAGAAAGAGAATATTTATACAAATCGTTCTCGGCTTACTTCTGATGAGGTCTCTTTGTCATACATTTATTCAAATAAAAGATTTATTCTTGAATCAACACCCAGCCTTCTGATGAGGTCTCTTTGTCATACATTTATTCAAATAAAAGATTTATTCTTGAATCAACACCCAGCCATCATCAAGCCAGCCTCCATCAACAACCTCCATCAAGCCAGCCTCCATCATCAACCCACCGTCAAAATTCCATAACCACTAATCAAAATCATCAAAACCCACTAATCAAAATCCCAAAACACACTAATCAAAATCATCAAACCCACTAATCAAAACCATCAAAATCCACAGATCAAAATCACAAAACCATCAAACAAAAATTGAGCTACATCAACGATCAAAGCAGCAGCGACGCGAAAACATAGGTGAGGCGAAACCATCAACGTCAACGATCAGAGCAGCGGCAAGGCGAAAGCAACAGCGATCAGTTTGTTGATGTAGCGAGAGACTTGAGAAAGCAAATAGAGATCAATGGAAGAGGCGAGAGCGTGAGGTGAGAGTCAACAACCCGAGAGAAAAAAAGAGAGGTGGAGAGAAAAAAAATTAATAAATAACTTATGGATAAGCTATATACCGTGTAAATATACATAGTTACTGTAGCTCATTAATAAATTTGCATATCTTTACACATTTTTACAATCACTCATGTGAATGTTTGTTTGCTCAAAATGTGTTAAATTTGTATTTTTTTTTCTTCCTATTTTAGAAGAATATAAATAAATTGATGTGGATGTTCTAACCCTTTAACTTTCTTCAAATTTTATTTCAGTTTTCTAACTTTATTTTTCAACCATTTCAGCCATCTAAGTTTCATATTTTTTCAATTAAAGCATTTCAGTTCACTTTTGTTAAAATTATAAGGAAAAGAAAACTAAAAAATATTTTTCTATTATTAATTAATTTTTTTAATTTAAAATTTTTGAAAAAAAAAATTAACCACAACATAAAGCAAAAATTGATAAAAAAGTCTTAAATAAATTTGAAAGTTAAAAAACTAAAATGAACAAAAACAAAATTAGAGAACTTAAATGAAATTTAAAGAACTTCAGAGAATCAATTTTAAATGCATTTTACCCTAAAGCTTAATCAGTTTTCTTTCCACACTTCTTAGGCAATGCAACATCGTTCACTCTCAAATCTCTCAGTCTCTCTCTTTTCTCAAAGATAAGTTCTTGATAGTCTTGACATTTTATTCCAGGCAAAGCTCAAAGCAAAAATTTCTTATACATATCACCCAATAAAAACATTTCTTTTATTTTATTTCCGCCCACAAATCTGAAAACTTTTCCCAATTTTACTTCAGTGCAAATCTAAAAAGTTAGTCCCATATTATTCCAGTTTTTCCTTTTATTGGGCAAGACACAGTTACTAACCCATATGGCATCTTTTTTTTTTTTTTTTTTTTTTTTAATATTTCATTTTTTAAGAATACGGAAGTGGGAAGTTGACACACGTTAACTTCTTTTTTATTTAAAAATTTTTTTGTTAAGAAAGTTATGGTATTTATAACAAAAAATAAATATTATATAGAGACTAATAATTGTATGCCTTAGGGCATATATCACAAACTTTCAAAAAGCATTGTCGTTCACAACCCCAAAGGGCATGTCCACAGAAGCTAAAAGATTCAACTGCAGTCGCAAGAGTATCCATAAATCCCGAATATTAGTCACACATAAGCTACATACACTAAACGAATACAAGATTTTTTCACAACATACCTATCAAGTGCCACATAAGCATATAATCGTACATCCAGCCCAGGTGGGGGCAATGTTCAAAATACATGTCAGACGAGACAATAATAATACATGACAGCCAGTCAAGGAGAAACGCGCAGATTATATTGCATAACAAAATATTCATACTTTAAAGTTTTGTTAGGAAGTAAATTAAAACACCTCAAAATTTCACGGTCTTTAAATAGTGTCTCAAATAACCTCAGTTGGTCAATTGAATTGGCCAAAGCTATACATGCATTCCAGTCTTCCTCTTTATCCTCAGAAGGCTTTAACCTCTTTAACCTCGGTTCGGGCGCTAGCGACGGTGGAGTACGGTTAAAAACCGTACAAACCATGTTTGGCGAAATCATTTTTTTCCTTCGAAAAATTTCGGCATCCGGAACTATCTGCAAAAATATAACCGAAATTATTATTTTGAATAGAAATGGGACAACATCTTCCGCCGAACAGACTACTATTATTTTAGAGCCTCTGTCTCTTTAAATCATTCTGACATAGAAATAATCTCCTCGTCAACCAAACCACAAAACAAGAACAGCAAGGAACGGACCATCCATACAAGACAGAATGCAGAGTTTTCCGTCTCCACTTTTTCACTTACTTTATTCTTTTCTATTGTGTGAATTGAATTCATACGTGAGTTTAAGTTTTGTATTTGTTCTCAACTAGGCATGAACATGAATACAAAGCAAAAGACATGGAAACGAAAAAAAAAAAAAAGAAGCCACAAACATATCAAGAAAAGAAACAGACAACGATGAAAAAGTAGCGTTAACAGAAATGAAAATATGACTAACCCTCACTAGTTGATTCCAGGCGAAGTCATCAAGATTGATTTCTCCAGTAGTAAAATGAATCCCTTTGAGAGGCACAAAGATCCCAACGCGGACCCAGGTTTCCCAGAGGGCTCGAAGTTTATTCCATGTGAATTTTATATCAAAACAATTAAGGTCAGTTCCAAACTTACGATTCACAATTGCTGCGACGGCAATAAGTCTATCCCCTATGATATCGGTAGAGCAGCCTTCCCAATTGACATTCATGGAGGCAATCATCAAAAAGAATTCTATCGCACCATCTATTTCAAGTAATCGTTCCATGGTTGTCTCCTTTTATAGGGGCACGCAAACTGGACCGAAAAGAAAATCCTCAAAAGAGAAATCCTTAAAAGAAACTGCTAAAAGAGAAACACTTGCTAGAACCTGGAGCTGTGAATATCAATATGAAAGACCCAGTATAGCTATTTGGATATTACCTGGTTCTATCAACTTCAAGCTGAGAAATGGGGAACAGTTTGTATGAACCTCAAAGCACCCACTGATTGCATTGTTTACTGGAAAGAAAAAGAGTGATAGCAATATGGGCTAAAATTTCTGTAAAAAATGTAACTATTTAACACAGTGACCTGAAGAGGCAAAACAAAGAAATGTTAATAAAAGAATCAAACTAAGACAGATATCCTAAAAGACAGAAACAACATTACAAAAATAACAATAACTACCTTTGTTTCGGTAATAAAATATGAAAGCTAGGATATGAAATGAGTAACAGCAGAAACCAGCAGCAGTACACAGGCGAGAGAGAGAGAGAGAGAGAGCTCAGTCGGGTTTGAGAGACAAAGATAGGGAATAAATATGCCCTCCTCTACTTGAATGCCTAATTCCTTTTTTACCCTTCCTCCCTCCAATAAACATTAGGACCTAACCTAATTCATTTTTTGCCAAAATGCCATTATCCCATATATTTTGGGGTTACATCTGGTAGTAATAAATACTGGATGGTATTGTATTAATAACCCAACTGCACCTTCCACACATCACCCGAGCTTCCCCCTCAACAAAACCCACGATATCTTTCACCTAAGGGTCATGTCACTATCCATATGTTAGTATAGGGTTCTGCCTCAATAGGTCACTTGGGTCAGTCACATGACTCTGATACCAGCCAAAATGTACGTTTAGTCTTTTTCGGTTTCTGATCCAATATTTTGGGTTTTATAAGCAAAAGATGATGATAGTTTCACTTGGGTCTACCAATTTTATGACGTGATTCCAGGTTTTCCAATATTCTTTGATATCGCCCCAAATATCTTTTACTTCAAACGCAGTCAGACCAGCATCGTCGTAGCTGTTGTTCACAAAGTCTGACACATCAGAAAGTTTTTCATACTTGATGTTCTTTTTTTCATCAAGGTAAGTCGACGCTGCTTTCAGAAAAAAAGGATAGCAGCCAGCTATTTCTTGTAAACGTTCCATTGTAATTAAAATGAAACAGAACCAGAAAGAGATATAGAAAGTAGAAACAGAGAAACACACAGAATTTTCTTAAGCTGAAATCAATTGTGATGAGTGACCGAGTTCTGAGTCTGAGAGGTGAGAGCAGAAGTTTAAAGAGGAGTAGAGACGTGTGTGGCTGAGATCAAAGCAGAAGGGGAAAATATATATATATATATATATATATATATGTGTGTACATATATCTTGCACAGTAATAACAGTGATTCCATCAGTGACTAAAGTGACTAAAAGGTGATTCCCAAAAAACGCAAGTGGCAATACTGTAACTCAAACCGCATTTTTTTTTTTTTCAGAAAATGCAAATGACAAGACACCAGAGTTACTAATAAACACACGTTAACTTTTTCTTTAATTCAATTTCTTTTTGATAAGAACGTTATGATATTTATAACAAAAAAATAATTATATATATATATAGAGGCAAAAAACACATTATTTATATATTTTCAAGCTGAAAAAAATTTCTTACCAGATAAAATCTTCAAACTTTCTATATATTTCTTATTTAGATATGGATTTTGAAAATCTATCATTAAAATTTATATTTATTTTTTATACACAACAATAAGTTACAAAAACTTAAAATTATAATATTTATTTGATAATATTGTAGTTAATTTTTTATTTTCTTAAAATTTTGTAAACATCAAAAATATAATCACATGCAAAATAATTAGATTTTTAAAATTTAATCTTAATATAAATATATATGATGAATTTGTAAAGTTTCTCTCCAAACTAAATTGAAGAGAAACTTTATTTTTTCAACCTATATTCATTCTTTTTAGTTCCTAAATTTTATTTTTAAGCCCCTAAAATCAAAAGGCGATCTTTTTGTCCATACTATCATCTCACTGCCGAAAATAATGATAAACGGATTACACCACTAGCAGACTTAAATACTAACATCAGCATTAAAATAATAATAATAAATATTTTATTTAACATTTTAAAAATAACACGTCATCTTTTAAAAACAAAAAATTAATTTATAAATTTTAACTAAAAGAAAAAAAAACTAAAATAAAAACTAAAAATCATATAAATTGAGATGTAGCTTTTATCTTGGGGAAGAAGAGACAAAGAACAAAAGCTCAAAAAATTCAAAACCCAAAATCATCTAGGTGGACTTAAGAATCGTTTGATCTTAATCAATTATTTGTTAATCTGATTGAAGAACACAAAAGTAAGAAAAGAAGAAAAAAAAGAAGGTACCTAAATTCTAAAACACACAGATTCAAGCACACATAAGTGATAAGAGAAAACTTGCAATATCAAACACAAACACACACGATTAGCCAAAACCCAAAAATACCATAGATTGTTAAAAAAAATCTAATGTGAGATGAGAGAAAAAACCAAGATTGAGAAGAAAAATAAAAACCAGATCGGTATTTTGAACAAACCCACTACTGAACAACAAACTCTGCAACTGAAACAACATTGTTCTTCCTACTCTCTATCCCTCTAGCTAAACTCTGAGCACCCAAAATTTTCAAAACCCAAAAATTAACACTAAACATTGGCCACAACAATAAGATCGGTGGAACAAAAACCACCACTCCCAATACATCACCAAACCCACGCTTGTTCATTCTAAGCACGGCAGATGCCATACACTTGTTTATCCTGGCCTGTTTGGACCACCAAAACCACTTTGAAACCCAAAACCCGACCACCACAGCTCTTAAATCACTCCCCATTTGGTTGATCTTAAATGCACATGCCGCCGCTAGCCATGTCGTGACAGCAACCAGTCTCAACATCTCCTTCTAACCCGGATCAAACCGATCTCAGCCTCTCTCTTTCTACCCATATCAAACCCATCAAACCAAGATCTCAAGACTAGAGAGAGATAAAGTTTGAGCTGAGAGATAAAAAAGTTTGAGCTGAAAGTGTGATGAGAAACTCTCATTGTCTTCTCTCTCCCTGGAGTTTCCACTTAAAAAAACGCGCGTGGTTTCTTTGTCTTTCGGTAAAGCCCGTGTACATAACTTTACCACACTGCTCAAGACAATGTGGTTTGAAATTAGAAAAAAAATTTATTAGCTTTGATGTTTTGTTGTTTTATTTTAGGTTTAGGACCGTTTGGATACATCTGAAAATTAAAGGTATGTTTAGATAGAATTTATTTTGTTGAAATTAAAAATTAAAAATTTGAAAATACTGTAACAAAATAATTTTTAAATATGTAAATAGTACCGTGGAACCCATTTTTAATAAAAAAAGTTTCTGAAAAGTAAATTTTGTGGGTCCATAAACTGTATACAGTGAACTGTTCACGATTGAATTGGTCCACTATTGCGGCTACTGTTCATGTACAATGCATGAACAGTAGCCTCTACCTCCTTAAACGCGTGCCCAAAAAAAAAAAAAAAAAAGAAGAAGAAGGAAAACACAACAAAGAAATGCAGACGCTGAATAATCCGTATCCAAATGGATACTGAAAACTGAAAATATTATAATAAAATAATTTTTAAATACGTGAATAATACTGTGGAACTCACTTTTTTAAAAAAAGTTGCTGAAAAAGTGCGCGCATAGTGCGCGCTGTGCATTTTGTCCCTACTTTTTTGAAACACGGCAAAAAAAAAAAAAAAGGAAGACTGAAAACACACAAACGTAACCACTAAAGGTTGAATCCAAACCAACACTTAGGATGGGTTTGGATTGGGCATTTCAACCCAGCGTCTGCGTTTCATGATTATTATTTTTTATTTTTTTGCTAGACACGCACTTGTCACTATTCATTGGCCATGAACAGTGATTTTAGGCCAATGAACAGTGATTTTAACGTTGAAAAGTGTTTTTTACCCATTAAAAAATTATTTTGTTACAATATTTTTCAGTTTCAGTTTTCAGTTGTACCCAAACAGACCCTTATTTGTGTTTAATTTTGTGTTGACGTGGATAACTGATAGATGTTTTTGAGTTTTGAATTTTCTAGATTTATGGTCTTAGCTAGATCTCAATTTATATTATTTGTTGTTTTTATTTCTGTTTTTTCTTTTTTTCATTTAGTTAAAATTCATAAATTGATTTTTTGTTTTTAAAAGATAACGTGGCATTTTTAAAATGCTAAATAAAATATTATATTAATATTTTAATGCTGACATCAGTATTTAGTGTGCCAGCTTTGCACTCCATTTGCCACGTAAACTATTTTCGTTAGTGAGATGACAGTAGAGACAAAAACAAGATCGCTTTTTTATTTTAGGGACTAAAAACAATAAAAATAAAATCTAGAGACCAAAGTGAAAATCCCCTGAAAAAATTTGGACAAAAATGTAGTTTTCGCTATATATATATATATATATATATATATATATCATATCATATTATTATATATAATAAAAGTTGTGGTTGCGCCTAATGGCGACATCAATTCACAAAATTCTCTTAGATTTTTAGATTTTAAGGAAAAAAAAAAAAAATATATATATATATATATATATATATATATATAAATATAAATTTTATTCAACCATAACTTCTAAGTAGATATAATTTTTCTTCAACTATAATTTCTGAATGGATAAAAATCTTAATTTGATTAAAATTGAATTACACTTCCTGTATTTCTAAGTGGATAAAAATACAACAACATGGTGTTTAATTTGTTCTTTTCTTTAGTTTATTTTGTCTAAGGTTGCAATGTAGTGTTTAGAATTGTTGTTTATAAAATTCTATTCAATTAATATTAGTTTTAGACTTTTTTTTCATACAAAATTCTTCAATGTGGATATATAAGTATTTCTATGTGGATAAAGATATGATTTATATCAAAAAATACAAATCATATTTCATGTGCATATTGTGGGGAGTAAAAGGACCTAAGTAGGCATTTTGGGCCTTTGGGCTCTAACAAGGAGGGTCAATCTGTTTTTGATTAAAAGCCTGTTAATACTACAAATCGGCCCATACGCCGAGGGTCCGAGGATACATCCGAGGATGAGTTTCTCCTCGGATAGACCCAGGAAGACTCGGAGCCTCGCTAGAATAATCAAGACAGAGTTCCAGAAAGACTGTTGGTTAAAGGGGGGATCTCTGTACCCTCTAGAGGCACCGATGTTAGAGAAATATCTTAGGAAAAGGCTGCTACCTCCACATTAAAGACCCTGCACCCATCTCCCAGGCCGCATTAATGGGAAAGTGACCCTTGAACAGTAGAATTGAACCTTCTGGTTACTATTTAAAACACTTGAAGAAGGTGGTGTCAGAGGGGGAAGGGAAGATTTGGGCAACACGTGGATAAAGCACCAAGAGAAGAAGTATTTAAAAGGGGTAGAGGCCAAAGAAGAGGGGGATTGGCCAATTACTAAGAAAGAAACTAAGAATTGTAACCTTTAAGAAAGAAAGAGAAATAATACAGAAATTGTCCTTGGCTTATGTCCGAGGAAGCTCCTTTGCAATAACGATTTACCATTTGCAATCATTAGTATACCTTAGCCTGTTCAATAAGTTCCCCGCATCCTTAAACTAGATTTCATTCCCACACTCTACAAATTTCATTGTTTAAGGCTCATTGGGCCTGAGCCCACAGTTGTCCTTGGGTTCAAGTGCAATTGTGCACTTACACATATGACCTCAAATATTAATATGATTTATTTATTAATTTGTAAAAATTAATATATATTAATAAAAAATAGAATGGATAATGAACTATTTTTTATTAACATTCATTTTTATATTAATAAGTATATATTATGATTTATTTATTGTATATTAATTATATTATACAATAAATATATTTATTGTATATTAGAATACAATTATGATTTATTTATTAATTTGTACAAGCATTTCAAGTTTCTTTTGCATCAATATTTCTCAAGAGTTTGTACAAAACTCAAATGTACGAGTGTTGCAAGAGATTCCGCATAATTTACAAATTTCACAATATTTTGGACTAAATTTGTTCCACTTGAAATGAAAACGTTTGCAAATATGGAAAACAGTGTATGGACGATTATAACTCTTTACCCATGATATATAAATGATTCTAACTCTCACTTTCAATTCGTTCTTCTTACAAAACTTTCTTAGAAACACTAAAAACCTCTGGAACTTCGCCAAAATTGCTATTTTTAATACCTAATAAACTTGGTTGTATCTTAGAAATAAATTTCAAGTAATCTTTTAGCAACTCTTGTGTGGGTGCATACAAATTGTCTAAAGAAGGCATTTCAATGTGGCTCCAAATTATCAAATGTTTTGTTTGATTATTTAATCACTATATTTTTTCTCAATTATATTTTTCAGTACAAAAAATGCGATATTTAGTCCCATTTTTTTTTTAAATGGTGAAAAGTGTTCATTCCTCTTTATTAGAGGGAGAGATGTAGAGTGACAAAAAATATGCAAGCAATTGAAAAAAAAAAAAAGTTTAGAGAATCTTGAATGTATGAGGGGTGTATATAAAATGTACGAGATTATCAAGTTTAATTTCATCAAAATTAATTGAGAGTTTGTACGAAACTCAAACATATGAGTTGTAGGGTCAATGGGTCCAAGAATATGTGTTGGGTTGGCCCAAGAGTATTTGTTGGGCTAAAAGCCCAATTCAAGGACACTGAATGGTCTAAGGATGTGAGAATGTCAACCCACGAAGTAATACTAATAGGTAAAAAAGTGATATCTAATCAAGTATATCCAAAAAGATGGTCCGAGAAAGAGTATATCCTCAGCTATGTAAAGCCGAGGTAGGAGAATGGCTAGTTAACGTCCACAGGCAATATTCTAGAAGATTTTATAGGTAAGAGTAAGCATGGTAGATATAGAAGATAAGAAGAAGAGCGGTGAAAATATCTAAGATAAAACTGTTACCATCACCACCATATTGAATACTTTGCAACTGCTTCTCTAGCCGCATTAATGGGAAAGTGATGTCTGAGCATTAGGGTTCAGCCTTACAGCTGCCTTCAAGAACTTCTAGAGAGGTGGATGGAACAAGTATCAAGATCAGTAATCTGATCCATACATGGAAGATGGGGAGAAGAAGGTAGATGATATAAAAGGAAAAGGAAGACGCTCAAAATGAAAAGGAGAAAGAGAGAGAAAATACACTGTCCACATCACCATCCATAGTTGTAATCTATCTTTGAAAGATATAATACAAATCATTATTGGCTTGTGTCCGAGGATAAAATTCATTCATATAAACAGTTCTTTGTGTGTAACGTTGTAATCGGGCCCATCATTTTGTTAGATAACATCACTAGAACCTAGATTTCAAGCCCACTCTCTACAAATTTCATTGTATTAGGCTTTTTGGACCTATCCCCTTCTCACTGTGGGGTTTGGGTGCAAATTGTGACCTTATAATTGGCGCGGTGGATGAGACAAGTATCAAGATTAGTAATCTGATCCATACATGGAAGATGGGAAGAAGAAGGTAGGTGATATAAAAGGAAAAGGAAGACACTCAAAAATAGAAGGAGAAGGAGAGAGAAAAGATGATGTACATATCACCATCCATAGTTGTAATCAATCTTTGAAAGAGATACTACAAATCATCATCGGCTTGTGTCCGAGAATAAAATTCTTTCATATAAACAGTTCCTTGTGTGTAATGTTGTAATCGAGCCCATCATTTTTGTTATCTAACATCACTAGAGCCTATATTTCAAGTCCACTCTCTACAAATTTCATTGTATTGGGCTTTTTAGGCCTATTTCCTTCTTACTGTGGGGTTTGGGTGAAAATGTCCTTACAATTGGCACCGTCTGTGGGAATATCTTGTGTTTTAGGAAGTTTAGCATTATGGTAGGCTCAGGTCCACACTGCGCGAAGTTTATGGGATCCCAGAGTGAGGATCACTCTTTACATCTTGAGCAGGAAAGAGATAGAGAGGGCAGTGTGCATACAACGCACACTAGTAGGAGTCATTTACAAGGTGGAAATAGAATTCCTTACAAAGAAAATGCGAAGGCCATACAGAAGGAGATTGACCACCTGAAGAAAAAGTTATGCCGCGAAAGGCGAAGGCGAAGGCGAACTCCTTCCTTTTCTGATCCTTCTTCTGAGGACACTAGAGATGACAGTTACAGGCCCAGGTCAAGAACTCCTCGGATGAAACTTTCTCCTATAGAGAGGACAATTTGCATGAACGTGGGGGGCAAAAATTCTTTTTCCAAGAGCTTGGAAAATGATGTTATAAGTAAGGCGTTACATCAAATATCCAAGTCACCCTTTACACATAGGGTGGAAAAAGGTGAGCTTTCTCATTGGTTCACCCAATCAACATTCACCATTTATAATGACCGAACAAATCCTGTGGAGCATGTGAGTCATTTTAATCAAAGGATGGCGGTAGATTCCAATAATGAGACTTTAGTGTGCAAAGTTTTCCCACCCAGTCTAGGACCTGTGGCGATGAGGTGCTTTAATGGCTTGAGGGCAGGCTCCATTGATTCCTTCATGGAGCTTACCCGGGCGTTTGGGTCTCGCTTTATTACATGTAGCAAAATTCATCGGCCTCTGGATTTGTTACTATCCATGGCCTTGCGAGAAAGGGAAAACTTGAAAATGTACTCTGATAGGTACTGGAAAATGTCTAATGAGATCGATGATGATTTTAACGATGTAGTAATAAGAACTTTCAAGGTTGGCCTTCCTACTGAGCACGACTTAAGGAAATCTCTGGCCAAAAAGCCTGTCAGGAGTGTACGTCAGCTCATGGATCACATTGATGAGTACAAATGGGTTGAGGAAGATCAACAGCAAGGTAAGGAAAAGGCGAAGGTCATCCCTCAGGAGAGGAAGGATTTTAGGTCGGACAGATACAACAATAACAGGCCCCGAAGAGATTTTGGCGGGTAATCTGGTCCTACCATTCCTCAAGTGGTTAATACTGTGTTTTGTAAACCTGTGCATTAGGTGTTGGAGAAAATTCAGAATGAACCATATTTCAAATGGCCCAATAAGATGGTAGGAGACCCCATGAGGCGTAATCAAAACCTCCATTGCCACTATCATCGAGAAAGGGGTCACACCACTAAAGATTGTAGAACTTTGTGGAATCACTTGGAGCAGTTGGTTAAGGAGGGAAGGTTAAAACAATTTTTGTATCAGCCCAATGGGCAAAGAGACCATTCAAGTTCGATGAACCAGGGGAACACTTCATCAAGGCCTCTTCTGGGTACGATCAATGTTATTTTTGCGGCTCTTGGGAGGACTGGTTCTCGTCCTTCCCAGGTAATGTCTATAGCATGAACCCTTGTCGAGGATTCTAATTCTGAGCTGAAGAGGACTAAAGGGAATGTCCCACCAATCTTAGGTTTCTCGGATGAAGACAAGCTTGGGACTATCTAACCGCATGACGATGCTCTGGTGGTTACGCTAAGGATTGAGGGCTACGACATGATGAGGGTAATGGTTGACCAGGGTAGTGGTGTAGATAATATGTACCCTAACTTGTTCAAGGGGCTAAATTTAGAGCTTGAGATCTTAGAGTTTATGATTCGTCATTGATAAGCTTTGAGAGGAAGACTGTCATACCAAAGGGGCAAATTAGGTTGCTTATGCAGTCAGGCCAAGAAGTGGTAGACGTGAATTTCATTGTGGTAAATGCCTACTCTCCCTACACGGCCATTGTGGTAAGATCTTGGTTGCATGCTCTGGGTGTCATGTCCTCAACTCTACATGCCAAAGTCAAGTTTCCATTTGGGGATCAGATCGAGAAACTAATTGGAAGTCAATCTATGGCTAGATAGTGCATGGCCACTACAATTCTACATCAGCTTGGGCCAGAGTCCTCAACCTTAACTAAGGGGGGCCCATAGCAATCAATTACTCTGGCCACGCTTAGGATGTCAACGGTAGAAGAACCTGCGTATGAAGAATTAGAGAAGGTTCTTATAGATGATGACCCTGAAAAATTCTTTCAGGTGGGAGTTCAGTTGCCACCTCAAGAGAAGGCGGAGCTGGTTATGTTTTTGAAGAATAATGTGGATATATCATAGTAATGCAGTTCTGAATTCTTGCAATCACTCAATTTTAATGTAACTAATAATTTTCAAATGATCGAGCCTTGTAAAATGTGACCAATAATTTTTGCAATCACTCGATTTTAACTTTATAACAAAACAAACTTTGAGCAAGCTTAAACCTAGACTCTATGTTTTGATCATGGTTTGCCAACATAATACACAAATACCCATTAAAGTTATAACAAATTAGTCCCTAAGGTCTTAGAACCTAACAAGTGTGCCTATTTTGGAAGAGAGGCAGCAGTCTAAAGGACCTCTTCACAAGAAATACTAAACAATTTTATAAACTTGCCCCTGATGTTAAAGGTGATGACATTCTTCAAAGAGAGCAACACATTCTACAGATTTTCTTCCTGAAGTTTATCCACGAGAATCTCTCACTTTTACTTCGGAAGTAAAGAAGCACCATTGTTCAAAGTCATCGCTTCTTGAAGAATTGCCGCAAAAATCACACTTTTGCTCTTGAAGGCCATTGTGATGTTATTTCTCCAAAAATCAGTCAAACAAACAAATGAGAAAAGGCAAAACATGTCAACAGTTGAATTTATCAAGTGATGATGATGAATAAATTATGAATCATGCATTTAGAAAGCAAGTAATCGAGAACACTAGATGCCATATATGGTATTGTGTGGGTCTGCATGGTGAAAAAAGGGGTCAGTTTTCGATGTTAGAACTCAAACGTTGGAGCGATGCTAGTAATCTATTGAACTACAAGGTTTGGAGGAAAGATCAGAGCAAAAAAAAATGCAGTCTCTTTGACAGAAGCTCTTAGCCAGAATTTTCCCCAAAACTGATGCTCTTTGCCAATGATTTATCCCCAAGTTCTGAGTCATGCACCTAGAATGATACTTGATGGTGGTGGTTTTACAAGTTACTAATACTTTAAGAAAGCTGACAGGAGTATTGAGCCCGTCAGCGATGGTCACTAGAACATCTCCTTTTGACGTTCGCAGCTACACCTCATACGTGACGGCGTTGGGCTGAAGTATCAGCTGAAGGTCCTAAGCTGACGACCTTGCTAGAGACATACGTAGGCTGACGACCGTATAGGAGATGTACGTAGGGTGACGACCTTAGGAGGTAAAAGCTGAAGGGGTAACCCAACCTTCATCCTTAACCTGTCTTGTCCTCTACGTATGTGCATATAAGGAAAGTTCTTACGCTACACGCTCGGCCTTAGTCAAGAAGATTCCTATAAGGAAAAGGGCTCTAGGTGATACGTAAAATCCATAAATTACTTTCCTAGAAGGAAAGTACTTCCTCCCTAAGGCGCTTATTTCGGATCCATGCCATATATATACCCCAAAACCCTCATAAGCCAAGGTACGCATAATTATCTCAACTCTGGCACTCTAAGGTTGAATAAAAGACTCTAACTTGACCTTCGGAGGGTCTTTGGCTGGCACCACACCGGTGCTCTCTGTTAGGTCTTCTATTCTCTTTTTGCAGGTGTTGCTTCGATTTGGAGAGTACTCGCAGCTTACTGGTGATTTTTTCGGCATCATTAATACTCATTCTTTGACTGAATGTTGGAGTGATACTAATTCTTATACATCGAACTTCTAGGTATGGAGGACAAGTTAGAGTGAAAAAGATGCAATCTCTTTGACGGAAGCTCTTTCTCAGAATTTTCCCCAAAACATAAGAGAAAGTCTATGTTTTTGTTACAATGATGTCTGTTATATTTGATTATCAAAAAAATTATGTTATATTTGAAGTCTATGGAGTAGGAAACAGTAAGAGTCCATAAACTAGCTATGAACTTCTTAAGTATAAATGCATCACAAGTATGTAGATCTTCAAATGGAGCTAGCATGTAAGCATACTGAAGAAAGAATCTTGTAGGTAGAATAGTTGTCCTAATCTGAAAAATATAAGTTTTAACTGTTGGCATTTTACTATTTTCACAATGTGATAGACACATGGATGTTAATTAGTTCTAGAGGTTATCTCTTAATTAATCTTTTTTACTTGCTATTTTATTTCCTAAGGTAAGTTCTATTTTATTTCTCTAAAAAGTGTTAGCCCAAAATGAAGATGTTGAAATGGTCTGTTCATGACTTGCAAGCAGCCAAGAACTCAAACGAGTGATTGAAAGTAAGGGTGTGCATGCGTGGGTAGGGTTGGAAATTCACTTCAAAATATGCAGGATTGAACAAAAGTTCACAAGTATGTTGGAATACTCAAAATTAGATTCATATTGCGGTGGCATTTGGATAGCGTCTAAAGAGAGCGTTTTGCGTTTGGCGTTTGTATATCCGTGGGACCCACTACTACAATAGCTTCCAATCAAACACAAGACTGAACTGAAACGCGTAGTGTTTTTTTCCTTCAACTCATTGTTCTTCGTGTTCTGCAACGATCAAACCCAAAACTTCATTGAACCCAACAAACCCATTTTCACATCCAGAACATGATAAACCTAGCAAACCCATTCTTCGTGTTCTTCACTGATCAAACCCAGAACATGATCAACCCAGCAAACCCATTCTTCGTGTTCTTCACCGATCGAACCCAAAACTTCATCGAACCCAGCAAACCCATTCTCAAACCCAGAACATGATGAACCCAGCAAACCCATTCTTTGTGTTCTTCATTGATCAAACCCAGAATTTCATCGAACTTAGCAAACGTATCAAAACAGAAGATCAAAATAGTGAAACCAAAACCATATGAATCAAACCCATGTGAAAAAAAAAAAAATCAAACCCATGTGAAAAGAAAAATCAAACCCATGCGAAAAAAAAAAAAAAAATCAAACCCATCAAACCGGTCAAACCCAGCAAACACAACCAATCAAACGGATCTACCCAGAAAACCCATCAAACCCACCGCTAATCAAACCCATCCACCACCACCGAGGGACCCAATCTTCACCAGCGTCAGATTGGGTTGTTTTCCTCGTGGATTTACATTCTGAGCTATTTGCCGACATCGGACTGATGTAGTTCTTCCTTTCTCTGGTGGGCGTGGAACTCTCTTCTCGAAGACACAGGCATTAGCTAGTGTGGGTGAGGACTGAGGAGTTAATAGAAGAAGAAAGAAAGAGAAGAAAAGAAAAAAAGAAAAAAAAAAGAGTAAAAACGCATTTTTAGCTGAGCTACAATACTCAGACCCAAAAATAATTAGCCCGCGTTTTTCACTTATTTGTTACAGTGTTTTCAGTTTTCAACAAAATAAGCTGTATACAAACGGACCCTGCAAATACTCCCAAGTCCCAACTAGTGTGAATTTTAAAGCGCACCACCCTGTTAAAATCCATCCGCTTGTAAGAGTCTATATGAATTGAACAAAGTTTGAGCAAACATTCAATTTACATGTGCAAGCACATCAAAGCTTTATATATTAACATACTCTAAACACATAAAATGTAATTAGTTATTATTTACTGCCTCATTCCACCCACAAGATTACATAAATCCATTGGATTTCCTCTCAAGGCCACAGATGTTGCAATGCATTAACAACAAATTTTCATATAAATTATAAAACTTCCCCAAATCTCAAGCCCATCCACCATTTAAATACAGATTGAAATCCAAAACTAAATGGGAAGATACAGATTAAATACACACACACATACACACACACACACACACACACACATATATATATAATTTTTTTTTTTGTTTGAAGGAAATTATGGATCCATTTGGATAGAACTTATTACTGTAAACTGAAAATACTGTAACAAAATAATTTTTAAATGTGTGAATAGTGTTGTGGGACCCATGTTTAATATATTTTCTTTTCTAAATAAAGTTCTTGTGGGTTCCATGAATAATGCATGAACAGTAACTTTGTCTCCCACACAGTGCTGAACAGTACTGGTTATTATTCATGAATAGTAGCCGGAACAGTGAAAACGTTGTCGTGCAAAAAAAAAAAAACTGAAAAACGCAAACTCAAAACGTGTATCCAAACAGATACTATGGGTGGGTTTGGATTGCACTAAACGCATCTGTGTTCAGCGCTTTCCTTCTTCTTCTTCTTTTTGGGCGCATTTCAGACTTTCAGGGGACGACGCAATATGCGGGGACTGTGCGCGCATTGTGCACGTACTATGCGTGCACTTTTCAGCAACCTTTTATTAAAAATAGGTCCCGCAGTACTATTTACACATTTAAAAATTATTTTGCTACAGTATTTTCAGTTTTTAGTTTTCAACTGTATCCAAACGGATCCTATATTAAACTAAAAATCCAAAGTATTAGCACTGCCATGGCAAAGCCTTAAGTACACATAATTAGAAGCATCCTGAGCAAGTATGGATAAAACATAAACATGAGGGTTATCAAAAACAACAAAACCATCATCTTTGCTCCACAACTAGCTAGCGCATTAGCCACACTATTAGCTTCCTTATAGCAATGCTTGACTTGGTGATGGGGAATCCTGTTGAGTAGAGCCCTGCAATCATCAACCAAAGGCGATAAATGTCTAGCAGAAGAATAATTCCCAAAAAGCATTTTGACAATCAAAAGAGCATCTAATTCTTGATGTTTTTGCATGAAAACACTTAGATAGCATATAGAGGTCCAAGAAACAAAAGGAAAAATCTTTAGAAAGAAAAAAAAAAAACTCAAGTAAATTTTGTTCAAAAATGCCCCTATGTTTTACTGGTCAAGAATTTTGACCGGAATATAGTGTCGACGTTTTTGCACGAAAACATGTAGATAGCATATTTAGCGATCCAGGAAACAAATGGAAAAATCTTTTGCAAGAAAAAAAATTGGGTAAATTTTGTTAAAAAAGTCCCCCAGGTCTTACTAGCCAAGAATTTTGACCGGAATATAGTGTTGGGATTTTTGCACAAAAACATGTAGATAGCATATTTAGTGGTACGAGAAACAAATGGAAAAATCTTTTGCAAGAAAAAAAAAACTCAATGGAATTTTGTTCAATAATGCCCCTAGGTCCTACTAGCCAAGAATTTTGACCAGAATACAATTTCAATGTTTCTGCACGAAAACTTGTAGATGGCATATATAGTGGTCTGAGAAACAAATGGAAAAATCTTTGGCAAGAAAAAAAAAACTCCATTAAATTATGTTCCGTAATGCCCCGAGGTACTCCTAGCCAAGAATTTTAGAAAATGTGTAACTCCATACACTAGGTGTAAATTGAACCCAACCCATATATATATATATATATATATATATATATATATATATGGGTTGGGTTCAAGTTACACCTAGTGTAACTTTAAGCAATGTTACACCACTCAATAACTTATTATTGAATTCATATTTTGAAAATCCAACTGTTGAATTACATGTTTTCTATGTTCTTAACATGCATGCCAAATTTCATGTCAATCAAATGTAATTTACCATTCGATCCACAGACTAATCTTTTATGCATTATTTCAAACTACAAAAACTTGAATTTAAATAATTGATTGATGACATGGCTATTAAACTTTGATCACCTTGAAATTTTGCCAGTATGAAGGATATACGAAGATAATGTAATCTAATGGTGGATTTGTCAAAATTTGCATCCAATTAAAAACTATTAGTTGGCATAACATTGCTTATAGTTACATCATGTGTAACTTGAACCTAACCCTATATATATATTTCATAACAAATTTACTTGTTAATGTAATTTCTATTGAGTAAGAAGGTGGTTGGTGGCGGGTCGATATCTTCAACAAATGAGGAAGGAGGGTCGAATGATGGGTTTGGCTGTTTGAGACCCAAAAGACTCAACCTAACTATAGACTTCAAAGTTAGTCTCCTCCTTCCCTTGCCGACGTCACCATGAGCAATATTTATCTCCATTCTTCATAGATTTGGCAAGATCTTCCCTAGATTTGTGGAAATCTCCCTTAAATTAGGTGGAGATCTTACCAGATTTGTGAGAGTTTTGCCAAATCTAATTAAGATATCACAGAGTGAGATCTTTGCCAGATTTGGGGGAGATCTCGTCGAATTTGTTGAGTTCCACTAAAAATTGATTTCGGCCAACTCAACCAAAAGAGTTTTAAGCATCTAGAAATAGGTAATAGGCCAGCCTCCTCAGAACTCGAAGTTGTTGGCTCGAGTCCGGCTTGGATACAAAGTAGACCAGGATTGACCCGTGGACACTCCTAAATATAATTACACCCTATAATTTGATGTCCACTAAGCTTAACTTTTGTCATTTTAATTGGTTAATTACTATTAGAAAACTCCATTAAATGTTTTAAAACAATGTCTTTTTGAGTTTGTTACATAATGATATTACATTAAAATAACTGAATAAATTGATATAATAAGTCTAATAATTTGATACAATATCAAAGCTTTTGTAGTCCACAAACATATTGTGTGAAGTCCAAGTAAATATTGTGTGAATTGGGGGAGTAACGTAACTTTGACATGATATAGTTTTACTAGTAGTTGCAAAATCTTTTGATGTCATTAACCTTTATAAATGTATAGAAATGCTCCGGTAAGGTGAATTCTCCTTTATAATTTTTTATTTTTTTATGGTACAAGCATAATGAGATGTTGAAGGATACCAAAATTATGATAATTGTGGATTGTCATTTGTTTACCACATTGGTCTAGTAGCCGCTTAGCGATTGTTAAGGGTTTTATCAAAATAATAATAATAATAATAATAATAGAAGAACAGATTGTACTTAAAAGGGAAGATTAAAAAAAGAAAAATTCCTTTTAAAATGAAGAAGAAACAGCCGTAAACGAGTGACGTTTACTTCTCTTTTTCTTTTTCTTTTTTCTTTTTTAACTACATGTAGCTTAGCTGTTAGTAATAGTTATTTGTCACGTGTTTAGCACGTATTTTTTTTAAGCAGTTAGTTTTGTTAGTTTCAGTAGTGAGTTTGTTAATTTTCCCTATTTTGCTTAAGCATATAATATGTGTAAATACAAAAAGTGTATGTATTATTGTCTACAACAAGATGATAATGTACCTAATAGGACTGAATAGGACTGTAGTGGATTGAATACGAACATTGCCTACAAAATAGTGTACGTTTTTAAACCCTTTAAAACATCAGATTAACCTAGTTATTTAACCAAGTTATTAACTTAGGTAAATTATGCAGATCTAGATTAACACATATAAATCATATCATGTAAAGTAGCAGAAATATAAAGAATACAATGATATGATGACCCAAGGAAACCATACAGTAAAAAACCTAGGAAGGATTTAACCTAGCTATTCTAAAGGTAAAATTGAATCCACTATGAAAGAATTGAAGTTTATACAATAGCGACTTAGACCACTAACATCCTTTTGCTACCTCAAATCTGAAACTTACTACCACGACCACGTGACAACTTCGAGTCCACGGACTACTTTTTTCTTGGATTCCTAGCAAGCGCAAGCACAAGCACTCCCACTTGTATATCTTTAAGCTCTAAAATCTGCGACTGAAACGATCATCAAGTTCTTGATATAGTCTTGATCGTTGATAACCCTAAGTATGTGTGAAGGCAAATACCTCTAGATGTTACAGAAGATTCACACACACAGTAACAACAAACAAAAAAACGTGGTTAGGGTTTTCCCTTTTATACTTAGGGCAAAATATAAAACTCTACACATAAAACGAGCTTGGACTGAGTTGGAAAATTCTACCGCACGACTTTCGATCGATCGAGTCTAATTCTCGATCGATCTAGCTAGGCTGAATTGCACAGTAAATTTTGCAGCAACTCGATTCTAACTTTACATAAAAGACACATATTTTAAGCAGTCTAAACAAGACTAAAATTTTTTGATCATGATTTGCCAACATTACAAATTAGTGTTCTAATACATTTAAACCTAAAGGTCTTAGAACCTAACAGACTCCCCCTTTGGCAATCCGTGACAAAATACAAACACAACAAAAAGCTCAAAGTTTACATATAAACAGCTCATTACAAAAACAAAGTCCAACATAACAAATTCAACTTAACTACTATCCATCAATTGCAAGTGTAGACAGCAGCACGACTGAATCAACCTGTATATTCCTGTAACACTTAACAAACACATAAACGCATGTGTGGAAAATACAAGTAAAACTACATAACTTCTTGAATTCACATAAAACATAAACTACAAGACATATATCATGAATAACCTCATGTATAAAGATCAATAAACAATGTAGCACAATGTGAAACAAGAAACAAAATAAACAAAACAAAATATCTCCCCCTATCATGAACAACCCGAACACAACATCATGAGTCAAAAAGATACATACAAAGTGAAGCACTTAGATACAATCAAAAAACTCCACAGCTCCAAACAAAACAAAATATCTCCCCCTAACAACAAAAACACATCTCTACACCATATACACTCCCCCTTTTTGTGACGAATTGCCAAAGGGCACTCACTCATCATCAAAAGGAGGTGGCATTCTAAAACTATCCAAATTCACTCACAAAGCACGAAGCTCATTAAGCATGTCCACCAAAAGCTGACCATGGCCGCCTGAACGGTCATGACAGTCTCCAACATACGTCGAATGTCCAAATCATCCGAAGTAGAAGGCGGAGGAACATCAGCAGTAGGATTGACAGGTACCTCAGCAGAAGTATCACCTGTAGAGGAGGGAGGAGGAGAAGGAGGAGGAGGTATGACACCAGAAGAGTCAACCTTAGGACGTTTAAAGCTTGCTCTCAACTAAACAGCCCTCTGCCTAAGAAAGGTAGCACCTATAGGAGTAATACTGTGCACAGGCTCAGACGCGGGAAATCCTCTAAACTAAGATGTAAGAGAATCTGATGAATAAAAACAGGAAAGAAAAGAGCATGAGCAGTAGAACTACTCCTATAAACTTTGTTCAAAGAACGAATAAACAAACAGAGAAAACTGATAGGAGCATCAATAAAAAGAGCATACAAAAACACACATCTCTCAATAGGGATAGTGTGTAAATGAGAGATAGCCCACAAGGAATGACAAGCAATCCGAAAAAAAAGATAATGAACCTTAGTGAGCTCAGCACTAGTGATCCGAGGATCAGAACCCCACTAGATAGAAGACCTAGTGATGTAAGACATGATATCGTCTAAGGGAGGAAACTCATCATAAGGGTAGACCAGATGCTGAACAAGAGGTATTCCAAGAGCTTCAGCCACTACCAAAAGAGTAATGGTGTACTCTTCACCTCGTATCCAACTCTTAAGCAAAGTGTTGGAATCATAGATGTGAATAGAGAGGTTCAAATTGAACTCTCTAATCAAGGTAGCCGGAGTGGGGTGTGAAAAATCTAACAAAAGTAACCAACCCCTACGCTCAAAGTTTCTCCTAATCTCAGGATCTAGCTCATCTAAAAGAACCCGTCTCTCAACCCAAATGTTCCTCTTAAGATTAAGTGTCTTAAAATTCGCTTGGTGTTTCTCACTTAAGAATCTCTTACTCTCAAAGGATGGAGCAGAAGAAGATGAGGATTGTTTGTTGGAACAGAAAAGAACCAAAAAAGAAAATAAGAGAAAAATAAGAGCAGACTACAAGTTAGCATAAAACAATATAGAAAATAACAATCTATATGATGCATGAACAGTGTAAGCAAATGATGCATGTCCTAATGCAGTGAGAGTAAGTTCAATGTAACTTAAAACCCCAAAATTTGGAAAAACCACTTGTACAATTTTCAAGAAATTTACCAATTCATCATTACACAAGAGGGATAACACATTAAAATGATCAAATTAATCAATTCAACAAGCCAATTTCATCAAATTACACTAAATTGAACAAAATCCCCAATTTTGGTAATTTCAAACCCTAGACTTTCCAATATTTCACAAACTATCAAATTGATCAAATTAATTTACAAGAATCATGTTTATAACATCCCACAATAAAAACCCAATGATCAATTTGTCAAGACAAAGTTGGAATTAACACAAAACCCAAAAAATCTTAGGTTCGAAATTCCCCGCTAAATGCATGAGTTAATGCATGAAAAATGAAAATAAATGAAAAAGGAAGGGTAGAATGGTCTTATCGGTGAAGGAAGACAAAAACCTTGCAAAAGAATTGGAGGAAAACGACAAAAATCTTAAGTCAGATCGGATAGAGAGAGAAAGAGTTTGAAAAAGTTTGAAAAGTTCATGAACACATGAGAAAACTCATGATTTTAAAAACTCTCTATACGATTTTTGATCGATCGAAAATTAGGTTCGATCAATCGAAAAAGCCTTCGATTGACCCAACAGCGATCAAGCACCAATCGAAACAGATAGAAGCTGTCCAAAATTTTAAACGCAATTTCGACCGGTCAAGAAACAGCTTCGATTGATCGAAATTCTCGAAAAAACAAATTTTTGAAAAACAAAGCATTTTTATGCAGAAATTCCTCAAAGTAAAGAAATTTATAAATAAAATGCATGAGTATGAGATGGAATGTTTTTCAAAAACACTTGATTTTAACCCAGATTTCCCAAAAATTAGATTTTCACTCAATTCACCTCAAAATCTCAAACTTAAAAAACTCATTTTGTGTTTAAACTCAAGGAAGTTTCAATCTTGGATGGCCAACACTAAATCACACACAATAACATGTACAAAGTTTAGCAAAGAATAACTTGTGTAGTGTATGCAGCTGACAAATGCTTGAGAGACATGTGAATAGGAATTAAGCACAATTTCTACAAAATCCATCACATACATTTAAAAGAGACTATCCCTTAAAGAGTTACATCATATAACTCTCACATCTCCTAGAATAAAAGCTTGCAAGCATGTAAGTTTCTTGATTTGTCTTATAATATACACACCAGTTTTATTTGATCAAAAACTTATAAAGAATTAGCTGGGATAATGTACACACTAATTTTAATTTATTGAAGTTATTATAGTCTAATAATGTACACACCAATTTTATCATTTAAACCGAGACTACACCTTATGTTCTTTTTGTGCATGTGCTACACTTTCTCGAGCACAAAATCTTACGATATGCACTAAGGTGTTCATGATTGACTAGTAAACAGTGGTGAGATGGTTATTTATGTCTTTCTCAATAAGTTCAAGTCTGACAATCAAAAGTATGCGATTTCCAGATCAAGATCATGTGATCAATAACTATAAATATCTTCCTACACAACATGCACTACAAAACTCAAACTAGTAAAGTGCAAGAAAATAAGCTCATCTAAGCTAAACAAGGTACATAAACATGTTATGTAAAGATAATATGGTCAACCTTGATTTCAAATCCAAGAGAACAGTGCAAAACACATTTTGTTTTCCTTTTCCTCATTTTTTTTTATATTGGATGAAAATAACAAAAAAACACCTAGAATGAAATGCATGAATGTTATGCAATGCAAATCCTAAAAAGCAAAGAAAACCAAACAATAAATACCAAAAAATGGTCACAAAGAGTAAAACAATGAAGCACAATAACCATGTCAAAAAGACTTACTTAGATTGAGCCTTTTGCATCCAAAACTTTTTAGATGCATCTTGAGCATTGGAGTTCTTGTTTACATTAGAATGATTTCTAACTCCTGAATTGGAATAAATGTTTAAAGCCTTTACTAACTCACCAATAAGTACCATAGGATCTTGTGCTTAAGGCACAGGTACTTTTGGTTTATTTGCTCACTTAGCAACTTGCAGCTTGAAACATTTATGATGAATGTGCCCAAAGTTTTCACAAAAATGACCAACCCATGTAGGTCTATTATGCAACTTGCCCTAAAGGGATTAGAAGTCTTAGGTTTAGACTCTTAAAGATCAACACTAATCTTTCTAGGAGGTATGACTTCTACAGGTTTGACAACCTCACAAATAGGGGGTTCAGAAGAAGGAACAAAGTTTGTGAAATGTGTTTCAGAAACAGAGATGCTTTCTACAAAACCTAACCCAGTTTTGTCTGAAGGAGAGTTTTGAACACTCAGCATATGATCAAGTTTAGAACTAGCAGACCTATTAGTTTGTTCTCTAGCAACTAGATAAATCATGTTCTAAATTCTTAACTTTATCAAGTAAAAGTATGCTCTTAGTCTTCACATTATTCAACAATTTATTAGCATCGATCAATTTCACAAGCAAATTTTTATTTTCAAGCTCAAGAGATGCGATTTTCTTTAAGCCTAGATCAATATTCATAGCATTTTTTGTAGCAACTTTGCAAAATTTATTGTAGGCTTCTTGAAAATCTGCATCCTCGGAGAGTTCCCCATCAGAAGGGTTCTCCTCAACAGCAACACTTTCATTAACTACAACAGTAGCAGTGAAAGCAATGAAATTTTCATCCTCGTTACACCCAAACTCATCATCAGATACTTCATCATCACTAAGGGTTACAGTCGTAGCTTTACCCTTAGACCTCAAGTATATAGGACATTCAAATTTCATATGATCATACCCTTGACACCCAAAACATTGTTGTCTCATAGAATTATTAGAAGGTTGACCTACTTTTTTTTAAAGGTTTTTTAGTGTTATTAAATTTAGTGGGATCATTCCTCCTAAAATTTCTAGATTCAGCAGTTTTCTTACCTCTTGCCCTTCTGTTATTGTTTCTAAAAAAGTTTATAAAGTTCTTAGCAAGATATGCAATCTCTGTAGCAGAGAGCTCATCATCAAATCCACTCACATCAACATCATCAACAGACTTAAGAGCCATTGATTTGGATTTGCTAGTTTTAGGTAGGTCCAACTCATAGGACTGAAAAGATCCTACAAGTTCATCAACAGGGATGAAGTCCACATCCTTACTTTCAGTGATGACAGTCACTTTAGGTCTAAAGTCCTCAGTCAAAGATTTAAGAATCTTCTCAACAATTTTAGGTTGATCATAGCTTTCACCCAGATTATATGCAGAATTAACAATATCATGAAGTTTAGTATAGAATTCATCAAAAAATCCATCATCAGACATCCTTATGCTATCAAATTAGTAGTTAATTGTCGCAACTTATTAATTTCAACTGCCTTTGTGCCTTCATGCACAGTTTGGAGAATATTCCAAGTAGTATGATCAACCTTAACATTAGAGATTCTCTTAAATTCTTCCATAAAAACAGCATTAAAGATAACATTCATGGTTTTGCTATTAAAAGTGACTATTTCTTTTTGAGAAGTTTGCCACTCACTCATAGGAGTAGTGGGCTTCTCCCATCTGTATTCAACGGAGTTCCAAACTCTCTCATCAATGGATTTCAGGAATGCTTTCATCCTAACTTTTCAATAAGCATAATTATTCCTATCAAAGTGAGAAGGAATAATAAGAGAGTGTCTGTGTTCCACGACAACCGAGGTCAAAGATCAGCTCAAAAATCAAATGATCTTCAACAAAAGAGCTATCCGCTGTGATACCACTTGTACGTTTTTAAACCCCTTAAAACAACCAAATTGATCTAGTTATTTAGCCAAGTTATTAACTTAGGTAAATTATGCAGATCTAGGTTAACACATATAAATCACATCATGTAAAGCAGCGAAAATATAAAGAACACAATGATATGATGACCTAGGAAAATCACACAGTAAAAAACCTGGGAATGATTTAACCTAGCTATCCTCAAGGTAAAACTGAATCCACTATGAAAGAATTGAAGTTTACACAATAGCGACTTAGACCACTAACATCTTATTGCTATCTCGAGTAGGAAACTTACTATCACGACTACGTAACAGCTCCGAGTCCACAGACTACTTTTTTCTTTGATTCCCAGCAAGCACAAGCACAAGCACAAGCACTCCCGCTTGTATATCTTTAAGCTCTGAAATCTGCAATTGAAACGACCATCAAGTTCTTGAAATAGTCTTGATCCTTGATAACCCTAAGTATGTATGAAGGCAAACACCTCTAGATCTCACAGAAGATTCACACACACAGCAACAACCAACAAAAAAATGTGGTTAGGGTTTTCCCTTTTATACCTAGGGCAAAATATAAAACCCTACACGTAAAACGAATTTAGGCTGAGTTGGAAAATTCTGCAAAAAAACGATCTGCATGACTTTCGATTGGTCGAGTCTAATTCTCGATCAATCGAACCAGGCAAAATTGCACAGTAAATTCTGCAACAACTCGATTCTAACTTTACATAAAAGACACATACTTTAAGCAGTCTAAACAAGACTAAAACGTTTTGACCATAGTTTCCAACATTACAAATTAGTGTTCTAATACATTTAAACCTAAAGGTCATAAAACCTAACAAATAGGACCAAAGTGGACAAAATGGATCGAATAAGACCAATGTGGACTAAATAAAACCAAAGTGAATTAAATGGACCAAAGTGAACTAAATAATACTTTGAGTATTTTTCATTTTTATTGCATATTTAGGGTATATATTTCTAATTTCTAAAGTCTATTTTGATTGTATTTTTTAACTCAAAACTAAAGAGTTTAGCTCAAATATGATAAAATCTCATACTTTTCAACCCAAAAATTTAGTGGGTCAGAGTGCACCGAATAAAACTTTTGAATATTTATCATTTTTATTGCATTTTAAGGGCTCATATTGGTAATTTTTAATGTTTATTTTGATTGTATTTTTTAACTCAAAACTAAAGAGTTTAGCTTAAATATAATAAAATCCCATACTTTCCAACCCAAAAATTAAGAAAAAAAGAAGAAGAAATTTTGAGCTAAACTTGAAAAGACAACTTACAAAAAGATTCAATTTAAGGCCCAATCAGTCCAAAATGAGCCAAAAGGGACCGAAATTGACCGAGTGGACCAAATTAGATCAAAGTGGACTGAAATAGACCTGATTGGACCAAATATGACCAAAGTAGACCTAATTGGATCGAATAGCAATTGTTTAATTGTTAGGGAGAACAGATTATCTTAAAAAAAATTAGAGAATATTTTTTTTAGAAAACAAATAATATATTATATTACAATTATAAAATAATTATTTATTTCTACGCATTGCATAGGTCTGCGACTAGTTTGTAGTAATGGTGGACTCTATTACAGAGATAACAAATTATTCTTTAACATGCACACAACAATTTAACAAAAATTAAACCAACCCTTTTTTTTTTAGAATTCTTTTTTAATCAACAATGTATTTTTTTCATTAGAAAATTTTTCTCAGTCCTTAAAACGCAGATATTGCGCTCATAATTTTAAATTACACCCTCATCTCCTTTTACTTATGGAGGATTACACAAGTTCTAGACACCAATAACTGACTTCTAACCATCCAATAAAAAACGCTCATTGAGAAACAGGAGAAAGAGGGGAAAAGAGGGATGATACAAAGACATTCTTTTTCTAATAATCTTAGACCCATTCCTTTGGATTGAAATCAACATAACGCCCTCTTTAATTCCAATTGCTGCCATGCCTCATGTTGGTCTGTGAATGGCATATCCTTCCTTTTCTTTTCTTTTTTTGACCTCTAAATATACTATCTACAAGTTTTGGTGCAAAAATGCTAACATTGTATTCTGGTCAAAATTCTTGACTAGTAGAACCTAGCGGCATTTTCGAATAAAATTTATCAAAGTTTTTTTTTTTTTTTTTTTTTTTACAAAAGATTTTTCCATGCTATCTACAAATTTTCATGCAAAAATGATGACGTTGTATTCTGGTCCAAATTCTTAGCAAGTACGTCTTATGGGCATTTCTGAATAAATTTTCACCTAGTTTTTTTTTTCCTCACAAAACATTTTTATGTTTGTTTCCTAGACCTCTAAATATGATATCAACAAGTTATCGTGCAAAAACGTTGAATTTGTTTCCCGGTCAAGATTCTTGGCCAAGAGGACCTAGGGGCATTTTCGAACAAAATTGGACTGATATTTTTTATTCTTGTAAAAGATTTTTCCATTTGTTTATTGGACCTCTATGCTATCTACAAATTTTGGTGCAAAAACGCCGACATTGTATTCTGGTTAAAATTCTTAACTAGTGAAACCTAGGGGCATTTCTAAATAAAATTTACCTGAGTTTTTTTTTTTTTTTTATAAGATTTTTCCATTTTTTTCTCTCATCACTATGTATGCTATCCACAAGTTTTCATGCAAAAACGCCAACATTGTATTCTGGTCCAAACTCATAGTGAGTACGTCTTATGGACATTTTTGAACAAATTTTAACTTAGCTATTTTTTCTTACAAAACATATTTACGTTTATTTCCTAGACTTCTAAATATGTTATCTACAAGTTATCGTGCAAAATCGTTGAATTTGTTTTCCGGTAAAGATTCTTGGCAAAGAGGACCTACGGGCATTGCCGAATAAAATTGGACTAATGTTTTTTATTCTTCAAAAGATTTTTCCATTTGTTAATTGGACCCCTAAATTTTCTAAGCTAACATAGATTTTTTAAGTGTCCCTAAGCGATCCCACCTGAAGTTCCATCCTTGGTAGGACAGTGGAGTCCGTTGTGCCACTCCCCTCAAACGATGAGAAAGTCCTTGTCTATGCCTTTGTTTGTCTTAGGGAGACAAGAGATTAACCTAACGGTAGGAACCCTAATTTTTAAGTAATATCCCCCGTCGACACCTTTCTAATAACTGTACACTCAGTTTATGTCATGCTCACGTGGGAACCTATTTGCGAGTGTACCCTTGTCAACAACTTTAAGTAACAATGTTGTTCACATCAGTGGGTCCCATGAATTTTAATATATTTACAACAATGTCATTCAACATTGTTGCTTAAAAACTGAAAACTGTCCATGAGGTGTTCTCAAAATACAATGTTTAAACACCATAAATTGAAAACTATGACTCAAACACCCTTAATTAAACACTCTTACCAAACACAATTTTTTTTGGCCTATAGCTTTTAGTGTTTAAACTTACCTACTAAACAGGCTATAAGCGTTGAATTGTACATTCTTTATGCTCTTGAAACACATGTCAAATTTTATGTCAATTGGATGCTATTACTATTTGATCCATAATCTTTTGATGGTTTGGGGTTTGGATTTGGAAAAAATATATTTTGGGTATGGTTCTTGTGTAAATCGTTGGGTTTGGGTGTGTTTGGTTTTGTGTTTGGAATTGAGTTTTGGACACTAATGATCAGGGATGGTGGTGCCAGCATGATCAGGATGTGGATTGGGAACCGGTGGAGAGAGAAGTGGCTTAGGGTTGAAATGGCAAAGAGAGAGAGAAAGAGAAGGGTGGGAGAAGGGTTTGTTTGGGTTTGGAAATCATTAAATTGCAAGGACAATTGTTAATTTTTTAGTATGCCACCTAATAGTATTTGTACAAATTTATGCAGCACAAATTGTATAAAAATCTTTGTTTTTAATTATATTAGCTTTTAACTCATGTATATGCACGAATACACTTAAAAATATACAATAAATTGCATAAGATAGTTCCTATATATATAATTTAAATACTATTAATAATCTATTTTATGTTTTGTTAACCCTTTAAATTTTTTTAAAGAATATTATTAAGTATAAAATGTTAATTGTCCATGTTATTTATTTATTTATTATTGTGAAACACTTTTTTTTTTTTTACAATTCATTTACTCTAGAATCTTTGTAACTAATAAATCACTTGGATGAATATTTATGATGTGATCTTACATTTTATTCTAAAATTAAAAAATAAAACTATTTAAGAATAAACAATTTATGACACATGATGCAAAATTGGAACTCTAATTTGAGTTTCTCTGCTTCATCTATTATTATTACTAGCTTAGAATTCTATGCATATACATGAATACACTTAAAAATATACAATAAGATCTATAATATAATTTAAATATTGTTGATAGTCATTTTAATATTTGGTTAACTTTTTAAATTTTTTTAAAATGCTATTATTAGTGTGTGGGCAATTTTTGTACTCTAGGGAAACTGCGTACTCCCTGAAAACTTGTTTTGGTCACACATCGCAAAAATCATCTCTCACTTAGTGTCTTATAAACCTGAAGCTGAAGGAGTAGTGTATCATCAATTACTGCTTCAATCATTTTTTGTTGATTATTAAGATATATTCGGAAGCGAATATCTTTTACAACAATTTAAGTACAAAAATTGTTCACACATTAAAAGAAAACCGCATTTATATATCATCAATGGCAAACCGCGTTTATATCTTCTTTTTTTCTATTTCCCATATGGTCTCCTCGTCACAAGTTTTCTCCTCATTATACAGCTTACCCTCCCTTTATATTTCTTTTTCTTTACTTTTTTCTCCTCACCATAACTCTGATTCTTCCTTCGTCAGTCTCATCATCCCCTTGGATTTCAAAATTTTTCTCAACTGAAGTAGCTTTGTAGGCTTATAGCGTTGTTAGTTCCAAGACTCTTTAGTAAATTTAATTACTGATGCAGCTTATAGGCTTATAGCTTTGTTAGTTTCAAGAAAATTATAACTTTGGTACTTGATATGTGTATTGAACAGTTCAATAAGACATGAAATATCCGTACCATTCGATGTAGTTCTGAAAAGAAAAAAATATATATATATAGAATGCGTTTGGATGCGGGTTATTGCTGCGTCTGTGTGTCTGCGTTCTTTTTTTTTCTTCGTTTCTGCTGCAGGGACAAAATGAATACTGTATATATACTGTATATATATTATTTAAATATTTTTTAAATAATTTTTTATTAAAAATAGATCTCATAATACTATTTTACAAAATTAAAAATTATTGTTTTGCAATGTTTTCAATTTTCGGAGAAATATTTATGTAATTTAAAAAAATCTCTGTTCTCCCAAACAAAAAAAATCACTCTCAATGCACCGGATTTGAGACTTTAATGACATCTCATTAGAACATTTTAGAAGTTAGAAGAAAACAACCTTCTCTCACTCTTCTCTCTTTCGCCTTTGCATCAATTTTCCTTAAAAACTTTTTGCATCCTTTTGTGGTTTAAATTAGCAAAAAGTGGTTCATTGACTCATTATGGGTAAATAGCAAAAGGGAGGGGAAACAAATATCTATTTAAGCAATTTAAAAATGGTTCTTGTTAACAGATGCTGCACAGCAGCGTTAACGTGGTATAAAATACTCATTTTTTTATAAATAGTAGAAAAAAGTTGATTATGTTTAAGCCTATGTTAGCTTTTTATTAAAAAAATTAAGTTACTTTTGTAACCAGACTAAAATACCTTTTAATGATATATTAACTCAAAATCAGCCAATATAAACACACCTAGGGATAGTCGCCACCAACAACCACCGCCACAACCAAGAGCTTTCTCTACCACCCAAAATACATCTCATAAAAAAATATAACCAAATACCCACGACAAATTCCAAATCCAAAAGCCTCAAAAAAAAAAAAAAAAACTACTCAAAATCTTTAACAAACACCGCTGGACACACCAGTGACAGTCACCAACAACCACCGCCACAACCAAGAGTTTCCTCTACCATCCAAAATACAACCAAATACCCACAACAAATTCCAAATCCAAAAACCTCAAAAAAAAAAAAAAAAAAAAACTTAAATCTTTATAAAACACCGCCGGACACACCAGTGAGGCAGTGACAGTCGCCACCAACAACCACCACTACAACCACCGCCACAACCAAGAGCTTCCTCTACCACCCAAAATACAACTCATAAAAAAAAAATACAACCAAATACCCACAACAAATTCCAAATCCAAAAACCTCAATAAAAAAAATAAATAATAAAAACTCAATCTTTAACAAACACCGTTAGCCCACTACAGCCACAAACATCGCTAGCCCAAAACTCAACCAACCACTGCCCCAACCATGACACCACCACCGGCCCAAAATCATAACCCAACCGATCAATCAACGACCCAAAACCCACACATTGGAACCCATTCGAATATACCCATGACCCGATTAATAGATTTAAAGGTCGGTGGCGAGGGCTAGGAGGTCGACAGCGAGGGTTGTGGAGGTTGGCGGCAAGGTGAGGCGGCAAAAGATCTTGAGCAGGGATGAGAGGGAAGAGATAGAGTGACCGAGAGAGAAGAAATGAAAGACCTGGTGGCGAGGTGAGGTCGAAGGCCAGGACTATGGAGGTTGTCGGTGAGGTGAGGCGGCGAGAGATCTTGAGCAAAGTGACAGATCTTGAGCATGGGGACTGAGAGGGAAGAGATAGAGCGTGACAGAGAGAGAAGATGAGATATTTTAATCGGTGGGATGAGAGAAAGTAGATGGAAAAAATGGTTGAAAGGGTATTTAAGTAAAAGCATGCAATATTTGTTGTTTTTGATTCTGTCTGATACGTATCATTAATGTGATATTATTTTTCTTGAATTCCTAATTAAAGTAGGGTTAATTTAGTAAAATCATGCACACTTAACGGGTGCTGTCTAGCATATGTTAACAAAAGCCTTTAAAAATTTACACTTACAGAAGATAGCATTTTCCCACGTAAAACCCACATAATTTTATCTCTTAAATTGTTTTTTATTTAATATGTAATTTTATAAAACTACCAATCAAAAAATAACAAATAAAAATCAATTAGTTTCCTACAATGTGCATCACTATCGAGAAAGTTTACAAAATAGAGTATTTTAGTAGATGTCTCGGATACAATTTGTGCACAAGAATGAGACAATTCCAATTAGAATTGAGGAAAAAGTAATTTTTCAAATTTAGTACTGAAAACTGCTATATGAGCTACGGGAAAAACTGAGGTTTTAGAGATATGGCTTGCCCATCACTCCCACCAACCTCAAAATTTAAATGTCGGCATTTTTGCACGAACTTGTACATAGCATATTTATAAATTTGAAAATTCAATTGTTTTTGGAGGCTACAATACACATAAATAGTAAAAAGAAAACCTCATGCTGTTGTAATACCTAAGGCATCTAGGAAAACTTACAAAACTCAAACTTAACTAAATAACATTAAAAACAGCTAAAAATAATTAAAAAATTAATTTTATAAATGTATGCCCTTACGACACATGTTAGTAAATTATTATGGTTCTACTAATACGCCCTTACGGTATGTATTAGTAGAACCATAATAGAATTTTTTTTTTTTTTGAGAAAAAATATAGAAAAACAGAGAGGGGTGTGTTGTGCAAAAGTGATTCTAATATCATGCTGACAGATTTGGTGACTAAGACTGGTGGTGTGATGGAGGTGGGGGCTGCAAGGAGAACTCGACCATGGATAGGATTGACAGAACAAGAAACCAGAGAGAGATAGAAATTTTAAGAGAAGTTTGGAGAGAAACCTTACAAACTCATCATATATATTTATATTGAGTGCGAAGTTTGAAAATCTAATCGTTAGATTGCATGTTCTTATTACATCCTTTAATGCTTACAAAATTTCATAAAAATTAAAGATCAATTGCTATGTCATCAAATAAATATTATAATTTCAAATTTTTGTAATATAAAGTTGTATATAAAATGTAAGTTAATTGACCAAATAGTAAATAATATTCTATTTGAACGAAATTTGATATGCATGTTAAGAACATAAGGAACGAGAGATTCAATGGTTAGATTTTCAAAATTCATATTCAAAAATAAATATATATGTGAAGTTTGAAGAGTTTTTCTCCAAACTAGTTTGAATAGAAACTGTGTTCCATGAATCATCAGTGGTTGTGGCATGGGACTCGATGGATGTTAGTTGTAGGCATGAATGTTCTAGATAGATTTGGTGTAATGGAAGAGAGAGACAAAGACTGGTAGTAAATTTTGAATCCATGAGGGATTTTCCTAAAGTCACAAGGAGAAAAATTAGAATTAACTAGAGAAAGAATTTGACAAAAATCAGTGTTTTTTTTGAATAATAATCCAATTTGTCTCTAACAGCTATAAAACATATAAATAGTTTTAAAAAAAAAAAAAACGTCTAAAATTTTATTTTGTACTAATGATGTGATTAGGTGATAAAATACTAAAATTTACCGAAAATGATAAAATTGAATTAATCAAGGCAGTTGAGAATCATAAAATGGCAAAATTGATTATTGTCAGTTAAGAATCTATTAAACACAGAATTGAGAATCAATTGGACTCTACGGCTACTGCATAATTGATTACTGCAGCTACTGCAACAACTTTACTGTTAAAGCCTATAAAATAGAAAAGAGCAGCTTTAGGTCAAATTTAAAGTTAGATTTCCGTAGCATGACCTTGGAGTTGTTTACAATCCTAATAAACATCAGCACTGCATACAATCCTTTTGGGGTTACAATTACTCAGAATCTCTACTTCGCTTTTTTGCCTTTTCCTCTTCTTGGTTTCTTAACCGCGCAGAAGTCAAATCAAATGCTGTTTAGGTGGGAGAAGCCAGTCAACCACCAGAGTTGAGATAAGGTGCAAGTTACTTTTTTACATGTAGGAAACTAATTGAACTTAGTTGCACAAATTTCGAGTTGAGAATCGGACAAATTGAGCGTGTCGACCATATATAGTTCATAGTAGAGTCTACAACTTGTTTTTTTGAGGGGTAGTAGAGTCTACAACTGTGAGGTAAACACCAAATTAATAAAATATCAGATAAAGAAACTTTTACCGACGCCCTTATGGCCATCCAAAGGAAAATGGGGTCATTTCTCATTACAAACATAGGACTAGGAGGGCATTATCCAGTTCGACAGAGCCCTGGCCACGAACGATTGACTTGAAAAATCATGACTCCCGCGATTAAAATTGGGTTGCGTTAACAATATATTTTATGTAATTTTTATTATTTTTGACAATTTTTATTATTTTTTTTAGCAATATTTTTGACAGTCTTTTTTTAACTTTTTAAGTTAAATACAAAAAAAGAAACGTTAACCAGCACCGTGCGGTGCTGGTTAACATGTCCCATTAAAATTACACACCGACAAGCGTGATATGATTTACCATTACCAGCCATTAACTTGCCTTTGTACACCAGACATGAGCAGTAAATGACAATTGATGGTTTCTTGTTTTTATCCTTTACTCAGTATATATCATGCCTTGTCAAAATAGAAAGTATGCTAAATAATTGTTGACAAAAATTCAATCATGTCTATTATTAAAGCTGATCCAAATATATAATATATCATATAAATAACCAAATATAAGGTATACTTGGTTATTGGATTATTACTTTTTTTGTACTTATTTAATATGTATTTGCTTAAACCTTTCTTATAACAATTTTTTATTTAACATATAATTTTATAAAAATGCCAATCCATTAAAAAATAAATAATTATTATATGCTTTTAAGGCAAATACGAACAAAACGCAAGAAAAGAAAAAGACATTAAAGCAAAGTAAAGATTCTGAGTATTTGTCACGTCAAAACGATTGTATACCGTCCCAATATTTATAAGATGAACAAAGTTTCTCTTTAAACTAATTTGTAGAGAAATTTTTTAAACTTTTCATATATTTGTTTTTAGGTGTAAGTTTTAAAAATCTAACCGTAAAATTTCATGTTCCTTATGTTCTTAACATACGTATCAAATTTAGTTCAAACTAGATATTATTTACTATTTAATCAATTAACTTATTTTTTATATACAACTTTAAATCACAAAAACTTAAAATTATAACATTTATTTGATGATATAGTAATTGATCTTTGTTTTTCTTGAAATTTTGTAAGCATTAAGAATGTAATAAGAACATGTAATCTAACAGTTAAATTTTTAAAATTTACACTCAATATAAAGATACATGATAAATTTACCGATAGATTTTTAAAATTTACACTCAACATAAAAATAGATGATAAATTTACTAGTAAATTTTTAAAAATTACACATAATATAAAAATATATAATAAATTTATAGAGTTTCTCCCCAATTAATTTGTCGCCAAACTTTGTTATTATTAGAATAGTAGACAACTCCAGCTCACCGCAAAACAATTGAATTGCGGGAAAGCTTTGACTTTGACATGAAACTGCTCCTTTCTAGGTCTTAAAAGTGTAGACAGCAGCAATAATCAATTGCAGAGATTTGAATTGCACGGAAAGCTAACTTTAACTTTTGACATAAAGCTGGCTCTTTCTATTCTATAGGCCTTAAAAGTGTAGTTTTAGTTGTGGGTGCAGTAATCAATAGCTGAAGTATAGCAGTAATTAGTCGATTGATAATGGGATTAAGATTACGTAAGGACACGATTCGCTCCCAAAACTTTAGAAAAAAAAAAAAAAACAATGGTTCAAAGTCTTTATGGGTAGTTATAAAACTGGTTTTGATACTTGTCTTATTAGCATGTTTCTGAAATTTTTGTGGATAGCTATAAGGTTAGATGTTACTGTTTAGATATTACCTCCTCATTAATGCAACCAGAGGGTTTAGTGTAGAGTATTCAATGTGGTGGTAGCAGTTTTATCTTCTAATATTTCCCAACTTTTTTTTTTGTCTTATCTCAACCTGATGTTTATCCTTATCCGTATGATTGTTTGTTGCCTTAAAGAAAGATCAGACTTATGACCTCTATTCAGTTTAGCCGAGGAAGTATTTCTTTTCGGACAACACTTTCAAATCCTCATGACCAAAATCCTTCCGCGGGCTATTATTTTGTAGGCCTCTATCATTATTAGTTTATTACACATCCATGGTGAGTAAAACTATTAGCACAACTCTTAGAGCATGCACACCAGTTCATGTAAAAAATTCTAACATAGAAAAAACTATCAATTTTACACGTTTTGAGCAAATGAACACCCACATCAATGGGTGTAAAAATATGTAAAATTGTGTAAATTTATCCACGAGCTACAGTAACCATGAATATTTACACGGTTATTGTAGCTCGTTTGTTCCATTATTTAATAATTTTCCGTTCACTCCTCTCTCTTTTTTCTACTCTTTTCTGTGCTCAACAAACCTAGTTAAAACTCAACTCCTCATCTTCTTCTTTTCCTCATATGCATACAAACACACCCACACAGACACATCCACACAAAAAACAACACAAAGATACACTTGCTCAAAAAAAAAAAAAAAACAAAGATACACAAACACAGATTGATACTTGACTGGATCGGAGCTTGTGGATTGAAGCTCGGAGCTGTGAGTAGGTACGATGGATCAGAGCTGTGGATCGGACCTATCGGGAGAGTTGATCTGGAAAATGGGTGATTTGGAAAATGAGGAGAGAGAGAGAGAGCGCTTATGTGTAGGGTAATTAAGAGAAATAATACAAATTTTGAGAAAATTGATTATTTAATTGAAAGAGGTAGTAGAATATATGAACTAATGTGGGTGTCTTGTAAAAATAGATATGTAAAATAAAAAAAAAAGTAGAATTTTAGTGTAAAAATAGACGTGTAAAATAAATAGATTGATGTAGTTGCTCTTGGTTTAAAATGTGCAAAAAATTATTTTTAACTGACATCTTTACTGTACCATTAAAGCAACTAATTCGACAAATCCGAACTTGTAACAATATTTCAAAAAAATTAGTTTACTAATATAATTTAATAAAATTTTACTTTAGATATAAATATATGAAATGACATAAAAATATTCGAAGTCTCCAACTGTGAAGTGTGAAACAACCAGCACAAAAATGAAATTTAGAAAAGAAAAGAAAAAATATACTAATGAATATTGACGTAACAAGAGGGCAGAGATACTTATGTAATATGAGGAAGTCCCTATTCCCCAAAAAAATAAACCACTCCCATTGCGTCAGACTTGAGACTTAAATGACATCTCATTAAAAGACTTCAGAAGCTAGAAGAAGCAACTTTCTCTCTTTCTCTTGCCCCAGTATCTCCAAAACAAATCTAAACCTCCCAAAACAGTATGACACAGTGACTAAAGGATTTTCAAATAATTATTTTCAGTTTTTAACAGTATTTTATGTATATTTTTATTTTTTTATTTACACATATTTTTAAATAATAATTTTTAATTTTTAAACATAGTATTAAACGAACCCTTAACTCATATAATTTTTTTTAAATTTTTTTAATATATATTTTTTCTAAAAACTTAAGTGGCGAAGGCTAACCCATACGACATCTTTTTTTTTTTTTTTTTTTTTTTTTTTTTAAATGCAAGCATCGAGACAAGACCATTCAACGATGGGACTATTCCTCCTAACATTTTTTGACTTAGAAAAGTAGTCTCCAGACACACGTTGATGTGATAAAATGGCACACGTTAACTAGACTCTTTCGAAAAACTAATAATCTCCACCTAGAGATTTTGTCATATGTACATGTAGGGTCCGTTTGGATACAGCTGAAAACTAAAAATACTGTAACAAAATAATTTTTAAATGTGTGGATAGTATTGTGAGTCCCAGTTTAAATTTTAAAGAACCTGAAAAGTGCATACTGTGTGATGAAGCAGAATATCGTCAGTTGAGGGTTCGTCCAGATGAATACCAGCCAGTGGTCGTTCGCCCTTGTGATGACCGTATCACTCCTGTGAATAAGACAGAAACTTCTTTACTTGGTCACTGGTGTGGTGCCTGCCACAGCGCCTCCGATGATAAAGTCAGTAACTAAGAAGATAATAATAAAAAACGATTCAAGTTGTGATGCTGTCCTTTTTCTATGTTGTACCTTGTGTTGGTGTTGTGAGGGTTTTATATACCCTTGGGGATTATAGCCGTTTGGAGTGTTAATGACTCCCTGATAACGTCTCTGGTGGAGTTATTAGTTTTAATGTGTTCCCATTGGTTCGTCCAGCTGGTCTTGTAACGGTTGGGGCTTTATTGGCAGCATTAAATGGCATTGATTCTTTTTGATGACGCGGATACTGGTTATGTTCGTCCGTGGAGGAAGCTTCGTCTACACTTATCTTCGTCAGTACCATCAGATGCCCCCGGGCTTCATGTTCGTCAGTGACGATCGTGGAAGCTGAACCGTTTTCTCTCTCTTTTTTTTTTTGGTTGCCCTTTGGGATTTCGTGCCGCATTGAATGCGTTATGGCGGCGTTACGTGGGCTGTGGCCATGTGGCGTGATGTGATTGGAAAGGGACTGACCCTTGGGTTTCCCGCCGATTTTCGGTTTTCACCTCTATTTGGTTTTTAAACTCCTTTCTTTGTACTTTACTTTTTATTTTCCTTCAAACTTCAGTTCTTCTCCTCTAAGCACCTTCTTCGTATATCTCTTTGCTTCCTTCCGAGTTTGGCTGCTTGCTTTGGCTGTTGGGCTTCCCGCTTCTTAGAGGTAAGCTTTTTCTTCTTCTCCCTTCTTCTTTTTCCCTTCTTCGCAAGTATCTGATTTTTGTTTCTTTTTTGTTCTTGGTTCTTTCTGTGTTTTTGTTTGTTTCTCCCCTCTTTTTGGTGGGAATTTTAGTATATTTCTTTTAAGATTGGGAGTTCATGGTCAGTAATTTAGAGGTTAGGGAAGCTTGTCCTTCAATTTCTTTTCTTTTTGCTCGCTTAGGGGGGTTTCTAGGTGCTTTTCCCAATTTGAGGGGTTTTGTTTCTGAGGGTAGCAGCTTAGGTGTTGTTTTGGGTGATTTATTTCCATTGCTCCGAGAGTCGGTCGATTGGTTTGAAGGCTTGGTGAAGAAATTGCAGTTGATGTCTGAGGTTAGGACTAGTGACCTAGATACTGGGTTGTCGTCTAGCGACGACCCTATGGAGGGAGATACAGCCGTCTCGACTTTTAGAGAGGTTAGGGCTTTTCATGCCCTCGTGGAGCCGTGCGGGTTAGATTCCGACGCCGTCAGTCGGTTTAGGGATAGGTTCCAGTTCCCAGAGCTGGTCCGTGTTCGTCGCCCCACCGACGACGATAGGGCTTGCTCGTTTTTCCCCGGTGAAGTGTGCTTCTATGAGGCCGCTTTCACTTGTGGACTTAGGCTTCCCGTCCACCCGTTTGTGATGGAGCTCCTGGCTTATCTGGGGATTGCCCCTGGGCAGCTTATGCCCAATTCATGGAGAATAGTGGTCAACTGTATGGAAATATGGTTGGCCGCTAACGGAGATATGATTAAGGTAAACGAGCTCGTTTATTTATACCGTCTGAAGGAGTTCAAAGAGTACAGGTATTACGAGCTTGTACCTTGGGAGAGATGAACCAGGATCGTCAAGGGCTTACCTTCGTCCTTCAGGTACTGGAAGTCCAGATTTGTGTTTGTGTCTGGGGATGATTTTGAGACTCCCTCTAGCCAGGACTGGGGTGAGATCCCCAGGTTGCTTCGTCGGTGGGGAACCCCGACCTTAGGTGCGTCAGTCTCCTTTCTCTGTTCTTTATTTTTATTTTTTATTTTGAGGTTATTGTCACTAACTTTCTTCTTCTTGGTGCAGTTAAACGAAGATCAAAGTTGAAAAGTAGGTACAAGGAGCGCGTCGAGGCGGCCATCACTTATTCCCAGTCCATCGAAAACTGGGACGACTTGGTAGACCCGAGGACTCCCGCCTTCTACAACCTCGGCCCCGATCCGTCTCCCGCCTTCTACTTGTTTGATTTTGCTCTTTTTCTTATAAAACTTTTCCCTTTCGCAGAGATGACGACGAAATTTAACAAGGGTATGTATGAGAAGATGAGGTCCAAGAAAGACGAACCCTTGTCGAACCTCGGGAAGAAAGTGGTTCGTGTGAAAGGCAAGGTCGCTTCCGTTACTCCGACAGCCTCGACTACACTCGTCGTTTCGGGTGCCGAGACGACGAGGATGGCTTCTCCGGCCACCTCGGTGGAAGAAATCCCGACACCTGCTTCCAAGAGGCCTCGTACATCGGATAGAGGAAAGGAGGCCGCCGGCTCGTCCACTGTTTGGGATGACGAGAGGTTGGCGACGGATCGGGCTCATGGGGTCGTGAATGCTGAGGACCTGAAGGTGCTCTCAGGTTCGACTCCGACTGAGTTGATGGGTCGTCACATCCATAAACTCGTCCAGGTAACTTGTTTATTTCTTATGACGCCTCTACATACATGCCCCCCCCTTCTTATTTATTCCTTTACATGCCTCTATTTTATCTATATATATATATATATATATATATATATATATATTAGGTGTTGGGGGAAGCCATCCATTTTTCAGCGGATTATCAAGCTCAGGAGGCCAAGGTCGAGTCTTCGCTTTCTCGGATCAAAGTCCTGGAGATGGAGAACTCGAAGCTGAAGAGGGATTTGATAACCGCGATGGAGGACATTCACCAATACAAGGACGAGGTCAAAAAGCTGGGCGACGATCTTAAGGTTAAGCAGCAGCTGGTCTTGGAAAAGGACGAGCAGCTCGCAGCCGCAAAAGAAAAGATTAAAGTCGTTGCCGCTAGGGCCATCGAGGGCTTCCAGCAGACCGAAGAGTACAACTCCGTGCTCTTCAGCTGGTACTTTAAGGGGTTCGAGCTATTGAAGAGGTATTGCATCAAGCATCCTTCCGGGGTAGATTTGGAGGCGCTGGATATGGAGGAGGTCGACAAGAAGATCTCTGCTGACGGGGCTGCCCAAGCCGCCGCCGCCGAAGCTCCTGGGGACGTTCCTGACGCTCGCGTCATTGATGCCCCAGCCCTTGATGCCCCAGCTGAAGAAGATGTTGATCCGGATGTTTGAACCTGTTATTAGGAAGTTTTTTTTTTTGAAGTACCTGACATGTTTTTCAGGCTCAATTTCCTGGACAACTAAAAATTTTTATGTGTATTTTTAGCCCAATGTTTATGGGTTTTTTTTTTTTTTTTGAACAATGGCCTTTGGTTTTAGGCTCTTATAACATCGTATCTATTTGGACATGTTCTCCTGTATGTCAATTTTTTCTTTTTTGCATTCATCTTCAATGTATGTTCATCCGGTGGGAACGTCACTGCTTAAGTTTTCATCTGCGCTTTTTTTTTTTTTTTTTACTCTTGCCTTCGTCAGTAATGTACATCCGTCGATGCGGAATTTTATTACTTAGGTATTTTTTTTTTTTTTTTTACTTCGTCAGTAATGTACATCCGCTGATGCGGAATCTTATTACTTAGACTTTTGGAGACATTCTTTATGTCTCGTCAGTAATGTACATCTGTCGATACGGAATCTTATTACTTAGACTCTTGGAGACATTCTATGTGTCTCGTCAGTAATGTACATCGGTCGATGCGGAATTTTATTACTTAGATTTTTGGGAGACATTCTTTGTGTCTCGTCAGTAATGTACATCCGTCGATGCGGAATTTTATTACTTAGATTTTTGGGAGACATTCTTTGTGTCTCGTCAGTAATGTACATCCGTCGATGAGGAATTTTATTACTTAGATTTTTGGGAGACATTCTTTGTGTCTCGCCAGTAATGTACATCTGTCGATGCGGAATTTTATTACTTAGATTTTTGGGAGACATTCTTTGTGTCTCGTCAGTAATGTACATCCGTCGATGCGGAATTTTATTACTTAGATTTTTGGAGACATTCTTTGTGTCTCGTCAGTAATGTGGACTGGCCAGTTGGCACGACTGTAGGCAATGCTTTTATTAATTTCAGAAAAGTGAATACATTAGCTTGTTACACCTTTTGATGGTACTTCTTTAAATGCTTAATGTTCCATGGTCGAGGAAGCGCTTTCCCATCTAGGGTTTCCAGGTTATAACTGCCTTGCCTGGAGTAATGAGTGACTCGGTATGGTCCTTCCCATGTGGGGCCGAGCTTTCCTTGGGTGGAGTCTCTGGTTGCTGTCGTCACCTTCCGCAGGACGAGGTCGCCGATGTGGAGTCGCCTGAGTCTCACTCTTCTATTGTAGTACTCGGTCATTTCTTTCTGGTATTGCGCCATCCTGTCCGAGGCTCTGTCTCTTACCTCGTCCAGGAAGTCCAGGTTTACTCGTAACTGTTGGTTATTGCCTTCGCCATGGAATGCTTCTCGTCTGATGCTGGTTACTCCCACTTCGACCGGAATTACTGCTTCAGTGCCATACGTAAGCCTGAAGGGGGTTTTGCCCGTTGGGGTTCTTGCCGTGGTTCTGTAGGCCCATAACACGTTGGGTAACTCTTTTGGCCAGGCACCTTTCGTGTCGTCCAGCTTGGTTTTGATTATCTAGAGCAATGTCCGATTCGTTACTTCCGTCTGCCCGTTCGCCTGTGGATGCCCAAGGGATGAGAACTGGTTTTTGATGCCGAGGCCGGAGCAAAAGTCTCTGAAGCCTTGGTTATCAAACTGCCGCCCATTATCCGTGACAATCGTCCGTGGAATCCCGAACCTGCATATGATACTTTTCCACACGAAGCTTCGGATTCGTGCTTCGGTGATGGATGCCGTTGCCTCGGCTTCGACCCATTTTGTAAAGTAATCGATTGCGACGAGTAGGAATCTTACCTGTCCTTTTCCCGGGGGTAGTGGTCCGACGATGTCGATTCCCCATTGCGCAAATGGCCACGGGGATGATATGGTCGTCAACTTCTCCGCCGGGAGTCGTTGGATGTTCCCAAATCTTTGACACTTGTCGCAATTTTTGACGAGTTGCGTTGCGTCCGTTTGGATGGTTGGCCAGAAATAACCTGTTCGGATGACTTTGCTCGCCAGGGATCTGGGGCCAGCATGGTTCCCACATACGCCTTCATGTATTTCTTCTAAGATGTACCTGGCTTCGTCCTCGTCGACACATTTCAAGTATGGTAGGGAATAACCTCTTTTGTATAGTTGGTCGTTCAGAATGGTGAATCTGGTTGCTCTTTGCTTGATTTTCCTGGCGTCTTTGGGGTCCTGGGGGAGGTGCCCGTCTTGGAGGAAGGACATGATAGGTGCCATCCAGCTGTTTATTCTCTGGACTGCGAAAATCGAGATTTCTTCGATGCTGGGGCGTTCTTGTATTTCCATGGTCAGCTCCGTGCATGCTGGTTCATCTTCTGACGAGGCTATCTTCACAATCTCGTCTGCTTCCATATTCTGGCCTCTTGGGATCTGCACGAACTCCAGTTTGTCAAATTCCCGGGCCAACTGCTTTGCTATCTTGAGGTTTTTCTGCATTCTTTCCTCCTTTTCTTCGTACTCCTCCTTGATCTGTGCCACTACTAGCTTCGAGTCACTTTGGACGACCAGGTTTTTTGCTCCGATTGCCTTCCCTAGTCTCAGCCCTGTCAGTATTCCTTCGTACTCAGCTTCGTTATTGGTGGCTGGGAACTTAAGTCGAACCCCATAGCTGAGTTTTTCTCTGTCGGGGGTTATTATAACGATCCCTACTCCTCCCCTGTTTTGGGCTGAAGACCCGTCAGTCTGGATCGTCCATCGTTCCGTAGCATCTTCGCAGTTGTCATCGTCATTAAGGGTGAACTCGGAAATGAAATCTGCTAACGCTTGGGCTTTGATGGCAGTTCTGGAAGGTACTCGATGTCAAACTGGCTAAGTTCTACTGCCCATTGAACCATTCTCCCGGCTGCTTCTAGCTTGTTCATGGACTTCCTGATCGGTTGGTCCGTCATTACCAATATTGGGTGTGCTTCGAAGTATGGTCGCAGCTTCCGTGAAGCTACTATCAAAGCGAATGCAATTTTTTCAATCTTGGGGTACTTGGCTTCTGCTCCCTGGAGGGCTTGGCTTATGTAATAAACTGGCAGCTGCTTCTTGTCTTCTTCTCTGATGAGGGCTGCGCTGACGGCTGTTTCTGACGCTGCTAGATATAGGTAGAGGCTTTCCCCTTCCTTTGACGGACTTAGTAGGGGTGGATTGCTTAGGTAGCGTTTGAGCTCTTGAAACGCGAATTCACATTCGTTAGTCCAGGCGAAAGCTCGCTTCAATGTCTTAAAAAATGGAAGACATTTGTCCGTTGCTTTGGAGACGAACCTATTTAGTGCAGCGATCCGCCCTGTGAGCTTCTGGACATCTTTGATGGACTTCGGTGACGTCATGTCTAGTATTGCTTGCACCTTCTCCGGATTGGCCTCTATCCCTCTTTGGGACACCATAAATCCCAAGAATTTCCCTGATGCTACCCCGAAAACACACTTGCTGGGATTCAACTTCATCTGATATCTCCTGAGGGTGTTGAATGTTTCTTCTAAGTCGTCCAGGTGTGCCAGTTCTTTTTTGCTCTTGACGAGCATGTCATCCACATATACCTCCATGTTTCTGCCGATCTGCTTGCCGAACATTTTGTTTACTAACCTTTGGTATGTTGCCCCCGCGTTCTTCAGTCCAAAAGGCATTACCTTATAGCAGTAGAGCCCCTTACGAGTGATGAAGGCGGTCTTCTCTTGATCTTCCTCAGCCATCTTTATTTGGTTTTATCCCGAAAAGGCGTCCATGAACGTCAGGACTTTATGCCCGGCCGTGGAATCCACCAGCTGGTCTATCCTAGGCAAGGGGAAACTATCCTTTGGGCATGCCTTGTTTAGGTCCGTGAAATCTACACATATTGTCCACTTTTCATTTGCTTTCTTTACCAGCACGACGTTGGCAACCCACTCGGGATAATATACTTCCCTGATGAAGTCTGCCTGCAACAACTTGTTAACTTCGTCGTTGATTGCCTGGCTTCGTTCCGGGGCAAAGACGCGGCGCCTCTGCTGGACGGGTTTCTTTTCGGGGTCTATGTTTAACTTGTGTTGAATCACTCGTCGCGATATGCCGGGCATATTCTCATGACTCCATGCGAAGACGTACTGGTTTTTCCTGAGGAATTGAATGAGCTTCGTCCTCATTTCGGGGCTTAGTGTTGTCCCTATCCTCGTCATCTTCGCGGGTTCCCCCTCTACGAGCTCGACGGTTTCCAAAGCCTCTGCTTTGTCTTCTTTCTCCTTTTCTATTGTCCATGTGTGACTCTCCTTTGTGGCCACTACAGCCTGGTAGCATTCCCTGGCCAGGACTTGATCTCCTTTAACTTCGCCGACACCATCCTCAGTTGGGAATTTCACTTTTAAGCAATATGTGGACGTGACCGCCTTCCATCTGTTGAGCGTAGGTCTACCAATGATTACATTGTACGTCGACGAGCAGTCTACTACTAGAAAATCCAGCTGACGTGTTTGCTGCTTTGGGTATGTTCCTATCGTGACTTTTAATGTTACTATGCCCCTGGGGTATACTTTGTCCCCACTGAAGCTAACGAGAGGAGAGTCGAAGGGGCGCAGCCTCCTGGGATCAAGTTTCAGCTGCTGGAAGGCTGGCAGGTACATGATATCTGCGGAACTGCCATTATCTATAAGTATCCTCTTGGTGTTAAATCCCTCGATCGTGAGTGTTATAACTAGGGGGTCGTTATGTGGCTGCCTTACTCCTCGTGCATCTTCTTCGTTGAAAGATATGTCATGGTCTGTTCGTCTCTGCTTGAATGGGGGCTGCATATGGACACTATTTACTTGTCTCTGGCATGCTTTCTTGAGGGACTTGCATGATCCTCCCGTCGGTGGCCCTCCTGCAATCGTGTGTATTTCTCCAATCACATCTTGTGGTAGTTGTGAAGTGCTGACCCCATTCTTTGCCGAAGGTTCGCGCTGGCCCTTGCCTTCGCCTCTGAACCTGCTGGGTTCTCCCTTCTTGACATACTTCTGCAATTTTCCTTTCTGTATCAACTCTTCTATTTGTCCTTTCAGGTCTCGGCAATCCTCCGTGTAATGGCCATGATCTTTGTGGAATCGGCAGTATTTGTTCTTGTCCCGCACGTTAGGGGATGAATGTAGAGGCTTTGGCCACTGAAGGTAGTGTTGATCCTGGATCTGTGTCAAAATTTTGTCAATAGGCATAATCAGAGGGGTAAATTTTACCGTTCGTGGCGTCTTCTCTTCCCTCCGTATGTCTACGTCACTCCCCCGACGGTTTGGACGCTCCCTCTTTTGTCCCCTACGTTCGTCGTCGTGCCTGACTTCTTTTTTCAATCTACCTTCGTCAATGATGGCTGCTAGCGCGTCCTCGGCATTCATGTATTTTTGCGCTTTCAGGAGCATCTCTGCCATCGTCCGGGGCGGATTCTTTGCCAGTGAGACGACGAATTCCCGAGACCTAAGCCCGGCCTTAAATGTCGTCAGCTGTACTTTGTCATCTGCATCGTCCACTTCTAAGGTTTCTCGAGTGAAGCGCTTTACGTACAAGCGCAATGTCTCCTTCTCACCTTGCTTAATAGTGAGCAGGTGATCCGCGGGTCTCTTAGGACGTTGTCCTCCGACAAAATGGCGCAGAAAAGCGCTACTTAACTGCTCAAAGCTGTCAATAGATGAGGTGGGCAGTCTCGTGAACCATTCCCTACCAGCCCCCTTTAGAGTGGTAGGGAAGGAACGACACATTATCTCATCTGGGGGCTGTTGAAGACCTAATGTCGTCTTGAAGGTATTAAGGTGGTCTTGGGGGTCCTTGAGTCCGTCAAAAGGTTCGAGTTGAGGTAACCGAAACTTCGGTGGTATTGGCTGTTCTAAAACTGCCATGGTGAATGGCGAATCCGTGGCCCTGACCATCTTATCTAGGCTCCGGCCCGTCTTCTCCTTGATGGCATTTTTCAGCTCGTTCATCTCTTTTCTCATTTCCTGTAGGAGATCAGAATGCTGCTCCTCCGGAGTGATGGTCCTTCGTCGGTCAGTTCTCCCGTGGCTATCTCCTTCGTCTTCTTGGATCGCTCTCGATCGGTTCTCCTCCTGCTGAAGCCTTTGCCTCATTTCTTCATTCTGTCTAGTGAGCTCTTCCACAGTGGCCACAAGAGCCTGAACCTGCTGAGCCAAAGCTGCTGGGTCTTGGTTGGACTCCATCTGGATATTGAAGTTGGTAGGAACTGCGATTTCGGATCGTAGTACGAGAACGTCGGTTCCCACAGAAGGCGCCAAACTGATGAAGCAGAATTTCGTCAGTTGAGGGTTCGTCCAGATGAATACCAGTCGGTGGTCGTCCGTCCTTGTGATGACCGTATCACTCCTGCGAATAAGACAAAAATTTCTTTACTTGGTCACCGGTGTGGTGCCTGCCACAGCGCCTCCGATGATAAAGTCAGTAACTAAGAAGATAATAATAAAAAATGATTCAGGTTGTGATGCTGTCCTTTTTCTATGTTGTACCTTGTGTTGGTGTTGTGAGGGTTTTATATACCCTTGGGGATTATAGCCGTTTGGAGTGTTAATGACTCCCTGATAACGTCTCTGGTGGAGTTATTAGTTTTAATGTGTTCCCATTGGTTCGTCCAGCTGGTCTTGTAACGGTTGGGGCTTTATTGGCAGCATTAAATGGCATTGATTCTTTTTGATGACGCGGATATTGGTTATGTTCGTCCGTGGAGGAAGCTTCGTCTACACTTATCTTCGTCAGTTACATCTTCGTCAGTACCATCAATGGGAATAGAAAAACAAAACCCAAAATTATATATATATATATATATATATATATATATATATATATATATATATATATATATATCTTGTAAGCCTATCCTTTTTATTATTCCTTTTATTTTATTTATGCAAACCTCACGTCGTAGAAGGAACTGTTGAGTTTGGAGCACAACACACCCTGAACTGAATCTATGCAAAGTCTTGAACAGTCCAGTCGTATCTAGGATATCGTAGAAAATATTTTGACAAAGGACCGAACAATCACGTTCGCGTTGCAATTTTTCATCTGGCTTGTCAATTTGAGAGACAGGCGAGAGGTTGACTTAAAATAAATAAGAAAGAAGTTTTATTGGGATGAGAGTATTGGGTATCAGAGAGAGAGAGGAGAGCATATATATTTAATAGAAAAAAAAATAGAAAAAAAGTATTAACATGTAAAATACTAAAATTATAGAGATGTCAAGAGTTCAGTTTTATATATATAAAATATATAGATAATAATAATAATAATAGTAATAGTAAAACAATTTAAATTAAATTAAATTTATTAAAAAAAAAAAATTTTCAACTAAGTTTCACCCGGATGTTGTTGCCGCTTAGGAGAGGGGAAAAAAAATCATTAGAAATAAGGATGAATGAGGAAGCTATAGGATGAGGTAGAGACAAAAAGAAAATGGTAAAAATAGTTGAAAGGGAATTTAAGTAAAAGTAGACAATATATGCTGTTTTCTATGCTCCTGAGTCCTGACAGTGACAAGCATCAGTAAAGTGGTGTTGTTTTTCTTGATTTTCGAATTAAAGAGAGCTATCTTAGGGAACGGCTAAACTTCTTGGTGTTTTTTACATGGCCCATGTACTTTGCCCACAACCAACTGGACGTCCTCGAACTGCTTTGAACGGCTAAACGAACTAAACTTTTTTTTTTTTTTTTTTGAGAAGGAGTTGAACTAACTAAAGTAAAGTTACATTTTCTTCAATACCCGTCTTACTTTTTCAGTATTGTCCCACTCCCATTTACTCGTGAAGATTTAACATACGTGCCTCCATTCTTTAATTGAAATGATAGAATGCAGCACAATTTATTTTCAAATTGGTTTTATTGAATGGGTATTGTCAACATGGTATAAAATTACATTAAAATACTTGATAACTTGCTAAAATTCATCAGTTGTCACGTGGTCTTTACTTTATTCGAAATAACACTTACACAACAAAAGATAAAACCAACAAAAGACACCGGTGTAGTGCCGGCCAAAAACCTTCCGAAAGTCAAGTTAGAACTTTTTTTCTCCTTTACAACCCTTAAGTGCTAGAGCTGAAGTGAATTATACGTACCGTGGTTTATGAGGGTTTTAGGGTATATATAGTAGCATAGATCCGAAATAAGCGTTTTGGTAAGGAAGTACTTTCCTTCTAGGAAAGTAATTTATGAATTTTACATATCACCTAGAGCCCTTTTCCTTATAGGAATCTAATAAGAGAGAGCTAAAACTAAAACTAAAGAATAGCTTCTTTGATATGAATATCCGTGAATGAATACTAGAATATCAGATTATATGGGTCTACAATAAATGTTTGCTTATTATTTGCTTAAGACGATGCGGGCCAAATATTATTTTTAATGATAATTTAACTATTATACTAAATGGAAAATGAGGATTTGCACCTAGATTTTCCTTATGAAGGAGTTTTGTCAATGCCACTAAATTATAATACTATTGACTGTAAACTTGCATTTTTCAAGTTCATGTAGAATCACATCTTGAAAATGTGTTTTATATTGAGTAATTGTCCGCACCTAGAGAATGAAATCACAAGTTTGACAGGATTTTTATGTAAAGTTTAAATCGTAGGATGCACTTTTAGGGTCCGTTTGGATAGAACTTATTGCTGAAAATTGAAAATTGAAAACACTGTAGCAAAATAATTTTTAAATGTGTAAATAGTACTACGGAAAAAAAAAATCAAAACGTAAAACGCAAAACGTGAAAACGTGTATCCAAACTCCACCTTAGTAGGTTTTCTTTTCTTTTCTTTTTCTCAATGCTTAAAATATAAATTCTATTCGTCTTTCTTCCCAATTGTTTGAAATTGGATGGATTGGATAGGCTGATATTATCCATTATATTATTGATATTTTAATAGTTGGAAGAGTGATAATTTAAGCCTTAAACATTTTTATTAAAAATACTAGAAGATTCTAATTGAGTTACAAAATAATATTCATATCAAAGAAGTTAAAAATTTTAGCTTTTAGTATTTCAAAAATTTATTTTACCATTTTACTTTACAAAATACCCTACATCAATGATTTTAATTTTATTTTAGTGACAACATATTAAAATAATATAAATAACACAATAAAATAATACATTCAATACAACGAATAACTGTTACAATAAATATAATAAAATATGTGATGGAGAGGGAAGATAAAATATAATAAATAATTGATAACAACGTGATACAGTAAGTTGCTACAATTGCATGTGTGCAAAAATTCTTAAATATAACACCATTGATGTTGGGTGGTTTTTAGTACTTAAAGATATAAAATAGCTTTTTAGCTCTTTTAGAACATTTGCATTGGTGTAGGAAATTTTTTATTTTAACTTACTATATTACAACTCATGCCACATCAATGCCCTTATTTTCATATTTTTGTTAAATACTATTTATTTATTTATTTTCTCTCTTTATCTCTATCTTTCTATCTTCTCCCTCTCTTCAAATCACAACCACTCACTGCATCATCAACCACTCACTGCATCATCAACCACTACAATTATTACAAATCAATCTAGCACCACTAACCCAATCACTAGCCACTATTAACCACTACAAACCGATCCACCACTACAAACCCAAGTGGTTTGGCAGTGGCAACAAGGGATGAAGAGAGATAGTGCTTGTGCTTAAGGTGGAGAAAGATTGAGAAACAGAGCAGAGGAAAAATGAGAGAGGAGAGAGAAAAGATTGAAAGTGTGTGTGAGACTGTAAGAGAAACAATGAAATAATAAAAAATTAATAGCAAGTTGTTACAGTAAGCTGGTACTAGTACCAGATTATTGAGCTATGACACCATTTTATCAATGCTCATTTTGGTGTTTGAGGTGATAAAACAGCCACTAATGTTAATACTCTTAGTGTGAATGCTCTTAGCATTCCAATATATGTTTATTATATTCCATGGATTTACATATCTGAAAATATAAAAGTTATAGCATATCCTATATACACCTACTTCAACTTATTATTTTTATTTCTATTTTTTTGAAATGGGAACGATAGAATTTTATTGAATAAGCTTTGACAAAAACCGGCATAGAAAAAGAAAAAAACTGGACCCAAAACTGTCTAGTCAACATCATGCAAATAACCCAGTCTTTTAAGCCGCCTGTAGGGCTTAGCTGCGAATCTAGGCTAATAAAACAAAACAATACAATACCCAAAGAATAATCCCTGTTCTAAGCTTTTATCAATCTCTGATCTCTGGTATTCGGACAGCAGGGTATAGGTACCATCAACAATAACTTTTGATTGCAGCTGCACCTTTTCAAAATAGTACTTGTTGCACGCGTTCCAAAGGGCCCAGGCGGTATTGGACTCATTATCCGAAGTAATCTTGGAGAAGTGTTAGCTGTTGCATGTGATACAAGTGTGAAGGAGTTGAATTTACTGTGTACAGCTGCTTGTGTGTTGAGGAAAGCTCTATTGTTCTGTCAAAATACCAACTTCTCTCCTGTGCAGTTGGAATGTAATTTTGCAGAATTTGTGGACTTGTTAAACTCTGGTAATCTTAGTAAATTTTAGGAGGGTCGTTTGTCACTTTGGTGTCTTGGTTGGATGATTTTTATTTGAGTCAATCATCTTTGGAGGTCACCCTATAGGTAAGAATATTTGGATCTTTTACCAAAGTACTTGATAGTGGAATGGTTCGTTCGTCCATCCGTAGGTAAGATTTTTTTTTTTATTTTACCAAGCCACTTGGGAAGGGCTTGGTTTGTCCGTCCTTCAATAGATAGGAAGATATAGACTTTTGTCCAAGGCACTTGTGAGTGGCTTGGTTCGTCTGTCCACCTCACTCGTAGGTAGGAAGACTTAAATTTTGTCCAAGGCACTCTTGAGTGGCTTGGCTCGTCCTTCTACCAGTAGCTAGGAAGACTTAGCATTTTCACCAAGGCACTTATAGGTGACTTGGTTCATCCATCCGTCCACCTGTATGTGGGAAGATTTAGAATTTCGACCAAGGCACTTGTGGGTGATTTCGTTCGTTCGTTCACCCATAGGTAGGAAGGCTTGGAGTTTTGTCCAAGGCACTCGTGAGTGGCTTGGTTTGTCCTTCCACCAGTAGGTAGGAAGACTTAGTATTTTGATCAAGGCACTTGTAGGTAACTTAGTTCGTCCATCCACCTGTAGGTAGGAAGACTTAGAATTTTGACCAAGACACTTGTGGTGACTTGGTTCATCTGTCCACCCGTAGGTAGGAAGGCTTGGAATTTTGTCCAAGGCACTCGTGAGTGGCTTGGTTTATCCTTCCACTCATTGGTAAGAAGACTTAAAATTTTGTTCAAGGTACTCATGAGTGGCTTGGTTCGTCCTTCCACCAATAGGTGGGAAAACTTAGCATTTTAACCAAGGCACTTATAGGTAACTTGGTTTGTCTATCCACCCGTAGGTAGGAAGACTTGGAATTTTGATCAAGGCACTTGTGGGTGACTTGGTTTATCCGTCCACCCGTAGGTAGGAAGACTTGGTTCAATTCTAAACATCACTAATTAACTCCAATAGATAACTAGATAAGTATAACAAGTACAAATCTATTTGCAAGAAATTCAAATGGTCTGATCACGGGCATCCCTGAACTTGAATTTTTTTTTTTGTTTTGAAAAATTGTTAGGAATTTGGATACTTTTATACTTGCTGGTTTAAAATTTTACTATTATGAGGTCTTGCTGATATTAAACAGTACCTTATAATAGCCACACCACTGTAAACAAGTAAATCTGTAACAACTAAGCCACTTCTAATGTTAACTTATTGGAGAAAATAATAAAAAATGGACATCAACTTGAAACTAACTTCTCCATAGTCACACTGATTTCAAATTTTGTAAAAAATTGCAAAGAAAAAGTTTCTTAAAAAAAAAAAAAGAATTGCAAAGAAAAAGGAAATAAAGAATTAATAAAGAGAGGAGAAATTATAAGGTCCTCATGGTTGACAAGTGACGTGGTTCACTATCCCACTAAAAGAACTCCTACATATTTAAAATTTTTGAGTTAGAAAATTTTGTAACCAGAAATTGAATACTAACTCAACAATTTTAAATAAGTGAGAGCTTTTTAGTGAAATAGTGGACAAATAACGTGGTCCACCAAAAGATTGTAATTTCTCAAAAGAGACAAAAGAAATATTTAATGTGGAGAGAGATAACGTGGAAACTATTAATTAGATAAGTATTTAATGATATAAGGGATAAATATTTTTTTTTTTTTATATATACAAGATAAAAATTCTACTCTTACCTAATCTAAATGTATATCTGTGTGAAGCTCCCTCTTGGAGACTTGAACCCCGACTCTTACCCCCCACACCTCACAAGCATTTATATCTGTGAAGTGATCATTGCACCAATGGTGCGCAATGGTAATATGTTTTCTTTTTTAACCATTTGATCTTTTGGAAATCTATGACTTAAAAAATGTGTAACTTTATACACCGGGTGTAATTTGAACCCATCTTATATATATTCTTTTTTTTTTATACAAGATAGAATTTCTACTCTAGCCTAATCTAAATGTATATCTGTGTGAAACTCCCTCCTGGAGACTTGAACCTCGACCCTTACCTCCCACACCTCACAAACATTTATATCTGTAGAGTGACCACTGCATCAATGGTGCGCAATGCTAATGTGTTTTCTTTTTTAACCATTTGATCTTTTGGAAATCTATGACTCAAAAAATGTGTAATTTAATACACCAGGTGTAACTTGAACCCATCTCATTATTGAATTCATATTTTGAAAATCCAACCATTGAATTACATGTTTTATATGTTCTTAACATACATGCCAAATTTCATGTCAATCAAATATAACTTATCATTATATCCACCAACTAATCTTTTGTGCATTATTTCAAACTACAAAAACTTGAATTTAAATAATTGATTGAAGACATGGCTATTGATCTTTGATCACCTTGAAATTTTGCAAGCATGTATGATATATAAAGATAATGTAATTTAACGGTGGATTTGTTAAAATTTGCACCCAATTAAAAATTATTGGTTGGTGTAACATTACTTAAAGTTACACCAAGTGTAACTTGAACCTAACCCTATACACACACACACACACACACACACACACACACACACACACACATATTCATATTCATAACAAATTTACATGTTAATGTAATTTCTATCGAGTAAGGACGTGGTTGGCGGCGGGTTGACATCTTCAACAAACGAGGAAGGAGAGGAAGGAGGGTCGAATGATGGGTTTGGCTGTCTGAGACCCAAAAGTCTCAACCTGACTGTAGACTTCAAAGATAGTCTCCTCCTTCCCTTGCCGACATCACCATGAGCAGTGTTTATCTCCATTCTTCATAGATTTGTGGAAATCTCCCTCAAATCAGGTGGAGATCTTACTAGATTTGTGAGATTTTTGCCAGATCTTATTGAGATATCACAGAGTGAGATCTTTGCCAGATTTGGGAGAGATCTCATCGAATTTGTTGAGTTCCACTAAAAATCGATTTCGGCCAACTCAACCAAAAGAGTTTTAAGCGTCTGGAAATAGGTAATAGGCCAGCCTCTTCAAAACTCGAAGTTGTTCAGTCAAGTTCGGCTTGGATACAAAGTAGACCAAGATTGTCCCGTGGACACTCCTAAATATAATTACACCCTATAATTTAATGTCCACTAAGCTTAACTTTTATCATTTTAATTGGTTAATTACTATTAGAAAACTCCATTAAATGGTTTAAAACAATGTCTTTTTGAGTTTGTTACATAATGATGTTACATTCAAATAACTGAATAAATTGATATAATAAGTCTAATAATTTGATACAATATCAAAGCTTTTATAGTCCAAATACATATTGTGTGAAGTCCACATAAATATTGTGTGAATAGGGGGAGTAACGTAACTTTGACTTGATATAATTTTACTAGTAGTTGCAAAATCTTTTGATGTCATTAACCTTTATAAATGTATAGAACCTCTCTGGAAAGGTGAATCCTCCTTTATAATTTTTTTTATGGTACAAGTATAATGAGATATTGAAGGACACCAAAATTATGATAATTGTGGATTGTCATTTGTTTACCACATTGGTCCAGTAGACTTAGCCGCTTAGTGATAGTCGAGGGTTTTATCATAATAATAAATAAATAAAATAAAAAGAACAGATTGTATTTAAAAGAGAAGATTAAAAAGAGAAAAATTCCTTCTAATATGAAGAAGAAACAGCCGCAAACAAGTGATGTTTACTCTCTCTCTTTTTTTAACTACATGTAGCTTAGCTGTTAGTAATAGTTATTTGTCACGTGTTTAGCACATTTTTTTTAAGCAGTTAGTTTTGTTAGTTTCAGTAGTGAGTTGTTAATTTTCCCTATTTTGCTTAGCATCTAATATGTATAAATACAAAAAGTGTATGTGTTATTGTATACAACAAGATGATAATGTACCTAATAGGAATTAATAGGACTGTAGTGGACTGAATAGGAACAATGCCTACTAAGTAGGACCAAAGTGGACTAGATAGAACCAAAGTGAATTGAATGGGCCAAAGTAAACTAAATAATACTTTTGAGTATTTTTCATTTTTATTGCATATTTAGGGCTTATATTTCTAATTTCTAAAGTCTATTTTGATTGTATTTTTTAACTCAAAACTAAAAAGTTTAGCTCAAATATGATAAAATCTCATACTTTTCAACCCAAGAATTAAGTGGGTCAAAGTGCACCGAATAAAACTTTTGAATATTTATCATTTTTATTGCATTTTTAGGGCTCATATTTCTAATTTTTAATGTCTATTTTGATTGTATTTTTAACACAAAACTAAATAGTTTGTCCATAGTGTCGTCCAAGATCAAAGAAGGTTAACCCAATAGAAGAATGTTGTCCACCATTAGGAGGTCATCTGTGGGTATGGACGTTGTCCATCATGGAAGCACCTGTATGACCTCTCAACACTTACAGAATTTTCATAATAGTTTTATATTCAAAAGCTTCTAATTCGGGCCACGCTCTACTATTCTGAAGTATGAGCAAAATCATTGTTCATCGCTATAACTTTCTACTAAGTTCTTAACTTCTATAGCAGTTGTGGAAGATAAGTCTGACTCTTCTAACTTCCATAGCAGTCGTGGAAGTTAAGTCTGAACATTTCAACTTCCATTCACGTTGAGAAAGTTACTAAACAAGTAACCACTCTAAAACTCATTATATAAGCACTTATTCACATCAAATGAAACTAAGTTTCCACCATTCCTAAAGTTGGAATTCTTGAGTTCTAGAGAGAAAAACTAACCTAAGCATCTGAGGGTTCTTGGCCTGTTCACCTCAGTCACCATTGATCTTGTGTTTCTTTCTTTTCAAACCTTCCAAGCAACCTTTAGCCCATTGAGGCTCGAAGCATTCAACCTACTGATTTTATGTGCGTCATCATCTGTGAATACTGGAAACAGTTTTTGGATGATTATAACTCTTTAACCGTGATATATAAATTATTTCAACGGTCACTTTCCCTACTTCTTTCAAAAATTTCCAAAATCACTGTATTTAGAATGTAATAAACTTAGTTGTATACTTGGGATAAATTTGTAGTATCCTTTTAGCAAGTCTTGTGTGGATGTATACATTATCTAAGGATAGCATTTTGTTGCGGCTCTAAATTGTCAAATGTTTTGTTTGATTATTAAATCACTATATTTTTTTAATAACATTTTTTGGTAATGAAAATTTGATATACAGTCCCTTTTTTCCTTTTTTTTTTTAAATTTTTTATTAAGGGTAGTGTTACTTCATCTTTAGTAGAACTAAAGTTAAAGAAACTGTGGCAATGAAAAAAAAAAAAACCGTTTAGAGAGTCCCGTACATAGTACATACAAGAGATGTATGTAAGATGTGCAATAGTTTTAAGTTTCTTTTGTGAAACTAGAAAATATGAGCGTTGCAGAATTTACGAATTTGATAGTGTTTTGGATAATATTTGTTCCACTTAAAATGAAAAGTTTGTGAATATCGCAAATAGTTTATGGACGGCTATAACTCCTTACCCACGATTAATAAATGATTCTAACTCTCACTTTTAATGTCTTCTTCTTTCTAAACTTTCATAGAAACACTAAAAATCCTCTAGGACTTCACCAAAATTGCTATTTTTTGAAACTAATAAACTTGATTATATTCTAGGAATAAATTTATAGTAATCTTTTAACAACTCTTGTGTGGGTGCACACATTGTCTAAGGAAAGCATTAAATTGTGGGTCCAAATTATCAAGTGTTTTGTTTGATTATTGAATCCCAATATTTTTTTTTTCCTTATATTTTTCAATTCAAAAAACAAGATGTTTAGTCCCAACTTTTTTAATGTGAAAATACTTATATCCTCTTTTGGTAGAGCGGGGAGAGACAAAAAAATGTGGCAAACAAATGAAAAAACAAAGTTTATAAAATCTCAGAGATACAAGAGTTGTATATAAAACGTAGAAAAGTATCAAGTTTCTTTTCGTCAAAACTAATTAAAAGTTGTAAGAACTCGTACGTATACTTGTTGTACAAGATTATGCTGAATTTATTAATTCGACAGTTTTTGGGCCAAAAGTTGTAATGAAAACTAACGTGAATATTGGAAACAATTTTTGGATGGCCATAAGACTTCACCCATGATACATAAATGATTGTAATTCTGACTTTGAATAATCTTCTTTCAAAAGATTCTAAGAAATACTAAGAAAAACATTTTTTTTTTAAAATAAAAAACATGTTTAGTGAAATTGAAATTTTAAATTTTTTTTTTATAAAAAAACTAAAAAATATTGTAGATTTGAACTCTATTGCTAACTCATTAAAATGAAAAAGATTCATCAAATAAAATGCTCTTTTTTTTTTTGAAAACAAATAATAGACTTTTACATGCTTTCAATTTCCTTCCCATATTGAATTTTAAAAACAGTTTTTATTTTTTACACAGTTGCCAAACGAGTTTTTTAATTTCAAAAAAAAAAAATTACATGCAAAAACAGAAAATAATCAATAAATAAACAACTACCAAACATAACCTAAAACAGCTCAGGGCCTTCTCCAAAGTAGCTATTTTACAAATGTAATAAACTTAGCTGAGACATGGGAATAAATTTTAAGTACCTTTTGTCAATACTAGTGCGGGGCAAATATTGTCTGATAGCATTTCATTGTGGCTCCAAAATCTAAAATGTTTTGTTTCATTACTGAATCACTATATTATTCATTATGTTATTTGGTAGTTAAAAAACTAATGTCTAATCCCAACTTTTTTAAGGTGAGACATGTTATATTCTCCACAGCTAAAGTGGAAAAAATTGGGCAATAGGCCACTTTTTTTTTCTCTTTTTTTTTTATGATGAATCAGAAATTTTATTCACAAAAAAAAAAAAAGGAACTTCAAAGAGGAAACAAGAGCCTCATCCTTAATAATACTCTCAAAACAAGGAGGGTCGAAACCAACATCAAAAGACCCAAAAACTTTGTTCAAAGAGGACCACTTAACTAGAGAATAGGCTGCTTTATTTGCCCAATCCAGGAAACTTGACAGCCAGGAATAAGCAGGAATCAAGTTGAGAATTTCACTTACAGATGCCTCTAATTCTCCAGGGAACCATTTTGCCCGAAGGTGCGAGTGCGTCAACAGTCCTTGGAGTCACTCTCCACAATCATAGCAGCTGCTTCTAAATTTTTTGCTAAGCATAAGGCCCATTTTATGGCTTCAGCTTCTGCCTTAATAGGAAGGTTGGAATAAACTCTCTTAGCACAAGCAAAAATACCACTTCCCCTCTCCAATCTCTAGCCACAACTGCAATGGAAGAGCACTTTGGAAGGGCAACAAGCCAGGACATTTATGTACCATCTAATGGAAAGGCTTTTTTTTCCAAATTTTTTTGCTAGGTAAATAGTTGGGAGGAGAGGTAGAGTTCAAACTTAAAACCCCTAGTCGAGTATTACTAGGCTATCATTTAAATCCCCCCAGCCAGAACAAGATTGCCCTTTTTTATTCCTCCCGAACGTAGTCCAACCAAATTGATAGCTTGGATGAATTGCAGTAAAAACATCCAAGAAAACCCTCACTACCAATGGAGGGTAACACTTCTCTGGCAAAAAAATAACAAAGGCAGCAAAAAGCCAAATGCCACGTTCAACCATATCGGCTGCACAAATAAACAACGTTGCCTAGCCAATAATTGAACCCATCCTCTACCCACAATGAAAATTATTTTATCTACAAGTAACCACATAGGCACACACAGAACAGAAAATCGCAGGAATCATGTTGCACCATCAAATATTCACATAAAGTACAAACATTGCAGGCATCATGTCGCACCTACAAATATAATACAAAATCTTCTTACTCCACCCACACGTACCAAATAATACACTCCATACGTTCTTTTTCTCTTTTTGGGCAACGCTATTTATTTTACAAATTTTACTTAAATTGGTAGTTGAAGAACATAGAACTTAATCCGATTATAAGGCTTCAAGAACATGGAAGACGCAAAAAACTAAACTAATTCTAAATGATCACAAAACTTAGTAGGCTTAAATAGCCACAAACAAAGTAAATCTAAATGGGTTAAGAGACCCCGCCCGTGAACGAGCTGAACCAGACATAATGATTACATAACCCGAAAATTATTTAGACAAGTCTTACACAAATTAGGGTTAAAAGGACCATATTTCCACTTTTGGTGACTGACTCATATTATTAACTTCTAGCTAACAGTACCCTGCACAGGAACGCTACAGTTTTTAAAATTAAAAATAAAAATAACATCAATATTACAAAAGACAAAATATAAGATGAGCATCATTAACTCGTATTATTCATTCCAGCCAACTCGTTTTTTCCACAAAATGCCTATCAAGTGCTACATAGTCAGATAAACATACCCCAGCCCACGCACAGGCAATGTCAGAAATACATAAGATTGAGCCCGCAACGGGGCGATAGGACACAAGACTGGCCCAGTATAGGGCAATGTAATACATGAACTAGGGGTGTTTCGGTCGGTATTTTTTTAACTGACCAACCGAAATTGATATTTTCGGTTTTCAATATTGTCAACTGAAACCGACTGAAGTAGCTGAAACACCGTCGGTTTCGGTTCGTTTCGATTTCGGTCGGTTTTTCGGTGAGTGCTCAGTTTTGGGCCTGGGCCTAGAGTTTGGGCCTCTTGGTTTTTTTTTTTAAATTCTATTTGGGCTTCTTAAAAAAAATCAGTATTCAAGCCATTTGTTTTATGGCCCTTTTATGCTCTAATTAAGCCTATTTTAGAAACATGTTTTGGGCTTATTTTAGGAACCAATTGTGGCCCAAATTCGTGAAGGAAAAAATCTGGTTTTGCATCTCATGCAAAACCCACAGCGGAAGCGACGAACTAGAATCTATTTCATTCATGATTGATAACGTGCACTACATAAATTTCAGAATTTAAGAACAAGATAGCGTACCTTGGTGTGGAGAAATTCAAAACAAAGATTAGAAGCACTTGGGAACACTTTTAATCTTCACTCCAATTCCACTTTACGCCCAAGATGTGTGGTCTTTCAATCAGTTTTTCAAAGGGAGAATGAAAGTATATCTCACACTCTCTCACACACCGTTTCTTTTTCTTTTCTAATATCTTCTAATAAAAATTCTGTATATTTCTCCCTTTATAACTAACTGATTATCTAATTGGGCTAGCTTATTGGGTCTTTCCAATTGGGCTTTAGTGTGTGGTTTGAAGTGGGACTTAAAGGGACCAATAAGACACTAGCTCCAATGGGCCTTGGGCTTTTCCATCAACTCTTGACAAGTCCAAAGTTACCATTAATTATATTTAATATCACTATATAAATATAATTGCACTCTAGGCCTTATTAATAAATTATATCCCAAGACTTTATTATACACGTAACTCCTTCATAAAATATTCGTAGTAACACAAAGTCATAAACGTAAACTGTCACTTTGTAAATTACTACATCTTATCCTTGAGTACCCGGTTTAATTCTTTAAAGTTATTCATCATATATTTATGAAATCCAATTTCATAAATATATACTTTAGTAATTTCTTACTAAAGTAGTTAGGCCTAACTCTCTGAATAACTGAAACCATTAAACTTATCTCAAAGGAATATTTTATATCTCCATCAAGAGACTATGAATTCCATCTTGAGAATATATGTTCCATCAACACTAAATGTGGCTGCCCAACATACTGAGGTTTTGACCGTCACTTCAGATCTCACTCTTGATATATCAAAGCAACCTACACTTCATGATCAGATCCATTATTCTCTCAGGATTAAGAGTTCATGCAAATAGAAGTCGTGAGATTTATTATTCATTTGACAGTCGTTAGTAGAATAATAAATCTCACAGCGGTCCTATTCAATATGTTTTAACTTTTAAAACATATCAACATATCAACTAGAAGCTTCCACTTCCATGATCAAGACAAATCATCTTAGTTGACACGTTATAGTCTTCGCAGATGAAATGCCCAATTTCATCACCGACTACGAACTATTAATTCTGAGTTTACAAAGAACTTGTGATTTACATCTTCTGTGACTTTTCACATAAATCACATACAATGCATCTCATGAGCTATATGATAATGTCCCATATTCATGTTACCATTATTTTAGATAATAATAAAATAACTTTGTTAATCACAATATTAAGTCATACATCATGCCATACATCATGCCATACATAATGTCATACATAATATCATACATAGCATCATACAATAGGATTTAAGGGTACTAATCCTAACAATTCGGGCCTTGTCTATTTTGGCCCATGGCCATCTGTAGGAATTTTTAAGTTTTTTATTTTGGCACTTTCAGCCCAGATTTGGGCCTTTCCTATTTTGGCCATTTTTGGGCCTTTTTACAACCTGCTGTTTTGTATTTTACACAGATTCATCAAAAAACAAAAAAAAAAAAAAAATCACAACCTCAACCTGCTTTATATTTAACACAGATTCATCAAAAAAACAAAAAAAAATCACAACCTCAACCTGAACCTGCTTTGTATTTTACACAGATTCATCAAAAAACAAAAAAAATCATAAGCTCAACCTGAACTTGCTTTGTATTTTACACAGATTCATCAAAAAACAAAAAAATCACAACCTCAACCTGCTTTGTATTTTACACAGATTCATCAAAAAAAAAAAAAAATCACAACCTCAACCTCAACCTGCTTTGTATTTTACACAGATTCATCCAAAAAAAAAAAAAATCACAACCTCAACTTGTCACAGATTCATAAATCCAAAAATACAAACACATATAGCAGATTCATAAATCATAACCTGTAATACAAACAAGATTAAAAAATAAACTATACAAGTCACAATAAAATAACTAGTGCAGATTTCAATACTTACATAATAACATTATAACAAAATAACACTATAACAAAATAACACCAAAATACTTACATAACACCAAAATTACTGGTGTTGATTTCAATACTTACAAAATAAACTAACTAGTCCATGTGTCAATACTTACATAATAGCATTATAGCCAAAGACTCAAAATAAATTGGTCATATGTCAATGTCAATGTCAATGTCAACATATACTATTCATATTTAATATTTGGCCAAATATTCAAAATAAATTGGCCATATGTCATTGCCTATTGACTAATATCCTATATTTTCTATGTATAGAGCACTGTCAAAGCACAAAATAAAAGCTCATACCTATATATCTATACATAGGCCACTATCTATTAGTGCCTAATAGCAAAAAATGTAAATATCATCATATACCATTATACCACCGTTCCAAAGAGCAAAAAACAATCTTCAACCATTAATGTCAATAGGTGTTGGTGTGGACATGCCTAGTTCCGATGTAGCAGCATCATTCACAAGTTCTACAAACAAAAAATGAAAAAAATATAAGTCACTTATACAATAAAACAATATATATGCCAAGAATCCAAGACATGCAGTTTTTTTTAATAATAACAGACATGCAAAAAAAATTTTAATAAATAAAGAAATAGAAATAAATTTTTTTTAATATAACAAATAATAGTCATACCTCCATCAAGCTTTTCAAACTCCTCAACATCATCCATGGCAGCACGAAGGCAGATTGGAGCCGATGAAGGACGAAGCCAATTTTGACCACAAATGAGGGCTTCCACCATAAGTGGAGACAATGAACTCCGGAAGGGATCAAGGACACGACCAGCCGTACTAAAGGCAGATTATGAGGCCACAGTGAATACCAGAATTGCAAGAACATGTTGTGCAACTCTTGAAAGGACACGGTATCGGGGAGAATTAACCTTCCACCAAGCCAAAATATCAAAATTATCATCAAAGACATCTTCACAACTCTCTAACAAGTATTTATCAACCTCTAATTTGGTATTTGAAGAATCAATACCCTTCAAGTGCTCCTTAAATCCCATCATCCTCATTGTCTTCGCATCAACCACACTAGAATCATCTCCCTCCATTGATCCACTTGGTTTTTGGCCTTAGCCTTGTGCAGCAACACTTGCACTACTACTCCCCACTTGATTTTGAGCATAAGCATTATATAAATCCACCAAAACAACCTTTATTCTTTTTGCCATATCAACAGCCTTTTGGCTCTCATACAAAGTACCAAAACAGTACTCAAGATACCTTATCTTGTATCAAGGATTAAGAACTAGCCCTACATACAACAAGTGATTCATATTATCAAAATTCTCCCAATACTTTTCAAATTTGGTCTTCATGTAATCAACCATTTTTTTCAACAAATAACTATTTTTTTCATACTCCAAATCAATTGTGTCATGAATTGACATGAGCTCCAAAAAGAAAGAATTACTAGTGACATAATTAGCACCCGAAAACCGCAAGGTTGCATCATAAAATTTTTTAAGAAATTTAGAAAAGATCCTAATCTTTTCCCAATCCACATCACCCATTCCCCAAGCAACCTCATCTATATCACTTCCATCTTCCTTTTCCTCCTCTCTAATTGTCATAAGATAATTTGGATCTTCTTCCTCCAATCTCTCAAAAGCTTTTTGATACTTCTCAGCCTTCTCCAACATAATATAGGTGTAGTTCCACCTAGTGGGCACATCTAAGCATAACTGACCTTTAAACTCAACTTTCTTCTTCTCCGCACATAACTTAAATGTGTTTTGTCTTTGTGGAGACGATCACACATATCGCACAAATTTTCTCACCTTCACTATTGTCTCATCCATTTCAACTAACCCTTCATGAACAATTAAGTTCAAGATATGAGCACTACACCTCACATGCAAGTATTTATACCCTAAAATTGTTGCCTTCCTATGCTTAGTATTTTTTTGAATAAAAGAAATCAGCCCACTATTAGAAGCAGCATTATCAACTGTAATAGTTAAAATCTTGTCTATCCCCCTCAATAAACACATCTCAACTGCTTCCCAAGTGTTTCACCCTTGTGATTTTCCACTAAACAAAAACTAAGAATTCTCTTGTGTATTTTCCAATCACTATCTATAAAATGGGCAGTGAGACACATATAGTTCAAATTTTGAACTGATGTTCATGTATCTGTGGTAAGGCAGACCCGCTGCTCTTTTAGGGCTTCTTTTAACTTTTTTTTCTCATCTAAAAAAACCTTAAAGCAAGTTTTGGCAATTGTTGTGCGATTAGGGATTAAATTGAACCTAGGTTGGGTTTTAGACATAAACCTCTTAAAACCATAACCCTCTACAAACCTAAAAGACAGCTCATGTAGAATAATTATCTCTGCCAATGCTATCTTACATTCCTCAAAATTAAACACCCATGGCACTAGTTTACCACTACTTTCTCCTTCTTCTTTAGGTTTGAATGCTAGGGTTGATTGGTTTTTTTTTCTTCCCTATAAGGATATTTCAAACATAGTGATTGTATGTGAGTTCTCATGGTTGTAGTGCCATTTTGCTTAGTGTCACAAGCATAGGTTGTGCCACAGTAGTTACAAGTTGCCCTAGATTTATCCCCCCCTTCAATAACAGTAAAATGACCCCAAACAAAAGATCTTTTTTTACCAGTATTACCTGCATTTGGTGGGAGTGGGGGTTTGCCTTTGTCTTTATGCACATTGGTTGTGCCTTGACCCGCTTCAAGGTCTTGACCCTCTGGGATTTCCGTTGTCTCATTCATCTACAATAAAAAATAAAACACAATAAGTCAGCAACTATATAAAGAATAAAAATTAAACCCCAATAACAATAAAACAATAACACAATAAAAGTCAGCAACCAAAAAAAAAAAAAAGAAGGAAAAAGAATCTAGTATACAGCAACAAGCCAACCACTGGTACACAAATATTGGGCGTATCTTTCCTGAGGTCATGGTTCTTGAATAGTGAGTATGCATAAATTACTTTAAAAATGATAATGAGCAACAAAAATTTTCAGTTCTAGATTTCAATACTCAACATCAAGCATTGCATTCTTTTGATACAAGATGAAAGTCGCTCTTTTGTAAACCTTTTAATCTACAGACCCAGAGGTGAGCTTGAAATCATAGCACCCTTCTCCTGGGTTTAGATTTAGTGGACAATTTCATGTCATTCAATATAAACAATAGGAATTTGGGCTAAAGATACCCCTCCTCTTCTACTACCCAACCACTGGTAGCACTTGTTTAATTTTCAATGATATCAAACTCTATAATGATCCAAAACTCTTTTCTAAAAAAACAGGAGGAATAAGTGATTTCCAAGATTTCATTTTCTACAGAATCAAACTGGTCTTTCATTACTCATCAAAATAAGCAATATAAATCAAAGAGGATGGCCATAAACCCAAATATCAAATAGTATCATTCCTATTTTCAAACACTTCATCAAACTACCTTTTTGCATCAACAAGTCAACTTAACTTGATCCCAACTCAGACACATTGCTAACTAAGGAATGCACACTGATTCAACACTAGAAAAACAACAAGAAACTAACGCAATATTTTCAACCATATAATTCAACATAGGGTGCGTTTGTTTCGACAGTAAAGTAATTCCGAAAAATATTTTCAGGAAAGGAAAATATTTTTAGATGTTTGGTGGCATTTTAAAAAATACTTTGGAAAATATTTTCAAGTGTTTGGTAATATTCTGAAAATGCAAATTTTTTACTGATTTCTCACATTTTCTCAGCTTCTAAACAAATTTTATATCAAAAAAATCTACAACACCCACACAGCAGCCACAGAAAAATCCACCTCCACCCACACACCAGCACCACACAACACAAAAACCACCAAAACACCACCACCCACACCACCGCAACAACAACAACAAAATCAGAGATCAATGTTCGGATTGATTGAGAGATTGAGGGAGAGAGATCGGTAACGACGGCCAGATTGGTAACGACGGAGGTGGGTTTGGGCTTGGGACGGTGGTCTCGCAGCTCGATCTCGCCGACGCGAGCTCGCCGGCGTGGTAGCGATCTCGCGGCTCGATCTCGTCGGCGCGAGCTCGTCTGGGCTTGGGGTTTGGTCTGGGCTTAGGGCTCGGTCTCGCCGGCGCGAGCTCGTCTGGGCTTGGGGCTCGGTCTGGGCTTGAGGCTCGATCTCGCCGACGCGAGCTCGCCTGGGCTTGGGGCTCGATCTCGCCGGCGCGAGCTCGTCAGCACTTCTCTCTTTCTCCTCTCTTCGTTCTCTGTCTCCCTCTCTTCGTGCTCTCTCTCTGTTTTCCGTGAAAATGTGATTTGAAGGTAAAATAGGAACGGTAAACCAATTCCATCGTATAAGGGGTGTTTTACGGTCAAACTGGAAAACAATTTCAGTTGACCAAATTTTTTGTGCTCACCAAACACACGCAAACGGGGAAAATCATTTCTAAAATTGGTTTACCGTTAAACCAAACGCAGCCATAGTTGAAATTTATTTCAGCAAAATCATAGAGTAAAATTCTAAACAAGCAGTTATATGATCCAGACCAGAAAAAAACAATAAAGCAAAGCAAAATTAAACAAAATAAAAAAGAAAAGACAGAACTTTATGTCTAGGCATCCAAAATTTAGACCCAAGAATTTATATACACATACAGAATCAATGCATTTAACAATTTACACTAGGAAGCTTCAGATACCCACCAGAGAAAAAAAAATGGAAACAAAGAAAAAGGTAGTTCTGAGGGGTTTCGTATATAAGCTTACATGTTGAAGTTTGCCTGGACTCTTGTATACATGTTTATAATCTATACTCATAAGTACACAAATATTTTCTAAAAATAGTTTTTAGAGATTGTAAAATCTAAAAAAAATTTTAAAAAATGCATCGAGAAAATACTTTTAAATAATAAATTAGGGTTAAATTTTGGGAATGTTTGAATTGTACACCATAAAATTTCAAAATATAGATTTTACCATTTGCAATTTTGAAATTATATTCTGTTTGCATTAATAATTATTATCATTCATGTTTTTCATAAATTATCACATAATCTTACCATATAATTTTGTTAGTTGACATGCATGTTTAGTTTGTCAAATAAAATAATCACATGCAATATGCGGTTTCATTTTTCTAGAATAAATTTTAAATAATTAATTTTAAATAATTTAAATAAATAATTTTAATTTTAAATAAATTATTTTAATTAAATTAAAATAATTAATTTTAAATAAATAATTTTAAATAATTAAATAAATTTTTTTATAAAAATATTACAACAACTGGTTTTTGATGACAACCAATTTTAGAACACTTTGATGAAAATAAAAATAAAAACCAATTTTTGGACACCAAATATTCCTTTATTTTTTTCCAAAGCCCCAACAAAAATTGCATTAAGATTGGGAAATCCCAAAGCACAAGTTAGATCCATTAAATCGAACCAAATAGGCAAATATGGAGAACCTATGGCTCACCGTGAGATGGACTGATGGAGGCTGAATGGAGGCCGTCTGTGGGCGTGGACACTGAATGGAGGCGGTCTGTTTCGAAGGCGGATGGAGGCTGTCTAATGGGAATGACGGCGTTTAAGCAAGGAGCGGTGGAACTGGTCCGTGAACATCGCCGCGAGTCAACCTGAGTCGAGTCGAGTCTTGGCCGGATCGAGAGTGAGAGTCATGGCTGGATCATGGCTGGATCGAGAGTGAGAGAGTGAGAGTCATGGCCGAGTCATGGCTGGATCGAGAGTGAAAGTCAGTCACTGCGTCGGTGCGTGAGTGAGTGTTAGTCAGTGAGAGAGAGAGAGAGAGAGAGAGTAGAAACCGGAAAGTGTGAAGAGAATCAAGAGATGGAGATGGAGAGGCAGAGCGGCGGCTAGGTCTGAAGAGGAGAGAGTGGAAAGTGTTTGACTGTTTGGTGAAAATGTGGGCTGTGGGGTATGTAGGGTTTCCATCTTTACATTATATAGGGTAATTAGTTTTAGTTTAATTAGAATCTTAAATATTTATTTAGTTTAATTATAGGTAATTATTGGTAATTAATTTAATAAATTTCATTTCAATTATAGGCCAATTCCCATTAGGCCGGATCACTTATCTGTAGGGGTGTTTCAAAGTCAAACAAACAACAACAAAAAAAAAAGGGCCGGATCAGTCCAGACTCAAGGCCCACAGTGATAATATTTAAACTTTGAATCACCATTGGCCCAATTGTGAAAAAAATGGGGCCAAACTTTGTCACTTATTTAAATATATATTATATTGTATTTAATATAATAATATATAATAATATTTCAGTTCGGTTTGGTCGGTTCGGTGTACAAAAATTTGACACCGACAACCGAACCGAATATTTCGATTTTTTATAATACAAAATCGACACCGAAATCGAAACCGAACCGAAATTTTTATCTCAGTTCGGTCAGTTTCAATCGGTTTTTTTGGTTCTATGGTTTTTTGCACACCCCTAACATGAACGTTTGGCATAGGACAATAATAATACATAACTGTCCACGAAGGGGCAATATCATAAAAACACATACATAGTTAAGCATTGCAACCTATTAACATAAAGATACAACAAATTTAAAAAAAATTGTTGTTTTTCTTCAACCACGTCAAAGAGCAGGAGGTTGTTGCAGACTTCAAATACCGTTCATATTCATCATCAACAAATTTAAACTTCATAGCATCGCTACTACGTCAAAGAGCAGGAGGTTGTTGTAGACTTCAAATACCGTTCATATTCATCATCAACAAATTTAAACTTCATAGCATCGCTACTACGTATTCGGTAGCGATGCTATGAAATTCAAATTTGTTGACGATGAGTATGCACGGTATTTGGAGAGTCTGCAACAACCTCCCGCTCTTTAACGTGATTGAAGAACAAGAGTCTGCAACAATCTTTGGAACATCTTTAGCACATCGGATTCGAAAAAGATAACTTGAACTTGCCACAATAGAAAGCTCTTCGTTCCTAATATTCCTTTCACTGTCTAGGGCATCCGACGCTTGCTAGAAAATAACAATAGCAACCATCTATTCTTTATAAACGTCTCTTATTTTGTCTGATAGAACGGAGACAAAGAAACGGAGAAACAGAAAAACACAAAGAATTTTCCTTAGCTGAAAGTAATTGTGACTTGTGACTTAAATGAAACGGTAACAAAAACTAGTATAGGAACAGAGAAACAGAGATTTTTCCTCAGCTGAAATCCATTGGGATTAAATTGGCGATGTGGACTTGACTTCATATTCAACTACCTTGAGTAGAATTGCTGATTGGACTAGCTGAATTGTTTAATGCTACTGCTACACGCAGAACAGCAAGAGGATGAGACTTGGGACAACAAGGAGTACTCTCTTGCTACACGCAAGACAGCATTTTACATTTCAAATTTTAAAAGAAAGTCTTATCTCCTTACCATTGGTCAGGCTAACGAGCGATTGGGTTCTGAGGCCGGGAGGTGAGAGTATAAGGTCTAAAGAGGAGTAGGTGAGTACGAGACAACTCAAGAGACTCAAATAAGACAAGAGTTACAAGACGTGTGCGGCTGAGACTAAAAGAGAAGAAAAAAATATCTTGCACAGTGACTATAGTACAGTGGCGTTTTTTGGAAAGAAATATTAATAAAATAAAATAAAAATGTCATATGGGTTAGTCACAGTGTCTTGCCACTAGGGTTTTTTTGAAAAAAAAAATATATTGAAAAATAAAAAATATGTCGTACTATCACTATTTGAGTCACTGATGGATTTGAGTTGAGACTCAGACGAGAGAGAGAGAGAGAGAGAGAGAGAGAGAGAGAGAGAGAGAGAGAGAGAGAGAGAGAGAGAGAGAGAGAGAGAGAGAGAGAGAGAGAGAGAGAGAGAGAGAGAGAGAGAAGAGAGAGTATGAGACTATGAGGCTGAGAGAGTTGGAGAGATATGAGATTGAGAATCTGAGAAGTGAGAACTGAGGGTTTCGTCCCATCAATACTGTATCGGAGGAAAATAAGAATTATTTATTTTGGTCTCAAGTTATGCCTTGTTTTTTTAAGGGTCACATACTCTGGCATTATTGTACTGGTGCAATCACTATTCCTGTGAAGGGGGCAAGTGAAGAAGATATTATCTTCCTCAATCACATGATTAAATGGGATAGTCACAATCATATGATCCTTATATGGATTCGAAACACTTCCATTCCCTTCATTTCCAATTTATTGGGCAACTTTGATGATGCAAAATCAGCATGTGATATGTTGGCCAAAAGATATTCAACTACTCACGAATCCATGAAGTATCAGTTAGTGGTATTCTCAGGAAATATTGATGCAAAAGAAACTTGAAAATTGTATGGTTTACATACATCTCTTGTAAGTACGAGATTCTCTAAACTTTTTTTTTTTCTTAATAAAATGTTTGTACAGATTTATCCCTAGGACACAACCATTTATCCCCTACGATTTTTAGTGTTTCTTAGAAAGTTTTCAAAGAAGTATAGAATGTGAGAGTTAGAATCATTTATATATCACAGGTAAGAGTTATAACCGTCCAAACGTTGTTTCAAATATTCACAAATGTTTTCATTTCATGTGGAACAAACTTTGTCCAAAAAACTGTCAAATTCGTAAATTCTGCTGAATCCCCTACAACACTCATACAGACGAGTTTCGTACAAACTCTCAGGAAATATTGATGCAAAAGAAACCTAAAAATCTCGTACATACAAGATTCTCTAAACATATTTTTTCTAATTTCATTGCCACAGTTTCTTTCACTTTAGTTCTACTAAAGAGGAAGTAACACTTCTCACGTAAAAAAAAAAAAAAAGGAGGACTACACATCAAATTTTCACTACCAAAAAATATAATTAAAAAATATTGTGATTTAATAATCAAACAAAACATTTGTCAATTTGGAGCCAAGACGAAACGTTATACTTAGACAATACATGTACCCACAGAAGAGTAACTAAAATGTTACTACAAATTTATCCTTATGATACAACCAATTTTATTACATTCTAAATACAGAAATTTTGGAGCTAGTGTCTTTTGTATCCCTTTTGGTCTCACTCCAAGCTACATATTAAAACCCAATTGGAATGACCCAAAAGGCTAACCCAATTAAATAATTAGTTATATATAAGGAGAGAAACATACAAAATGTTAGGTTCTAAGACTTTAGAAACTAAATGTATTAGAACTTCAATTTGTAATATTTTGGCATACCATGATCTAAACTTAGAGTCTAGATTTTGGCTGCTCAAAGAGTGCTTATTTGTAAAGTTGGAATTGAGTGAATTGTAGGATTTATTGGCTAAATCTGCAAGGCTTGATCAATTGAACCTTATGCAGATTATTTTTCTGCAGAATTTTCCAACTAAGCCTAAGCCCGATTTGACGTGTAGGGTTTTATATTTTACTCCAAGTATAAAAGGAAAAACCCTAGCTACGTTTTAGAAATCTTTTGATGTGCTGTGTGTTGAATTTCTTGTGAAATATAGAGGTGTTTACCTTCATACACACCTAAAGTTATCAAGATCAAGTTCATGTCAAGAGCTTGGTGATCGTTTCAGTTGCCGCTTAAAGAACTTAAAGAATATCACAAGTAGGAGAACTTGTGGCTATAGATGATCAAGGAAAGTAGTAGTCCGTGAACTCGAAGCTATCACGTAGTCGTGATTGTAAGTTTTCTACTCGATGTAGCAATAAGATTTTAGTGGTCTAAGTCTTGTTGTAAAAACTTCAATTCTTTCATAGTGGATCTGTTTTACCTTGAAGATAGCTAGGTTAAATCCTCCCTTGATTTTTTACCCGTTTGGTTTTCCTAAATTATCATATTGTGTGTTATTTACTTTTTCGCATTATTTTCATGATATGATTTTCTTGTGTCAACTTAGATCTGAATAATTTATTTAAGTAATAACTTGGTTAAGTAACTAGGTTAAACAACTTGTGTTTTAAGGGGTCTAAAAACGTACACAGAATTTAATAATACATGGAGATGTATGAAATAGTGTGTATGTGAGTGTAAGCCACTCTCTTATTCTTCCTTGAACACATACTTGTAAACTGATTGAGAGACCACATTTCTTGGGTATATGTGAAATTGGAGTGAAGATTAAAAGTATTCTCAAGTACTTCTAATCTTTGGTTTTGAATTTCACTACACCAAGGTATGCTTTCTTGTTATTAAATTTTGAAATTTACATAGTACATGTTATCAATTGCGAATGAAGTAGATCCATTAATTTTTCGCTGCGTATGTTTTGTATGCGATAAAAATCATATTTTTCCAACACGTCTTACGTACAACTCTCGTACATAAGAGATTATCTAAAAAAAATAAAAAAATTCACATCATTGTCACCATTTTCATCACTTTAGCTCTACCAAAATAAATATAGCTTATTTGAAATGTTGTATCACTGTACTATGTATTGTGTCTGTATTCCGTGCTACATAGACAATTACTTGTTCAAGCTTGGTTCATCTTTTTGTTGAACACAATCAAGGTTGTTCACAGAGAGCTACTTGGTTAACTTTTTTTTATATGTAATAAACACACTGACTAAAAATTGTTAACCCTTCACAAATCTATGCAAATAATTAATGACTAAATCATAGATGAAATTACATTATTTGAGATAATTAGATAATATGATTTTGATTATGAACTTATGTAAATTAGATTTTCCAATCGTCTTTTACAATAAATGGACTATTTAAGTTGTCAATAAATTAAATGTTAAAAAAATATTGTCATAAATTACAAAAAGGAATAGTGTGTATTTGTTGTTGATAATTTGATATCTTTTGAATTTATTAACAAAGTTACACAATCCAATCTTATGTCTATATAAGCATATTTTTACACGAATATATAAAAACATCTAATATTACATTTACTTAAATCAAGCATCATATTCATAAGCTTGTTCACGAACACATTATTATATTTAATTTTGAATTTTACTTATTGTTAATTATTTTCTTTTTGTTTTTTATTCAAAAGACTTGTGTTGGAAAAGAGTACTCTTAGTGGAAGTGGACTCCTATTTATGAACGTCACCATAAGTGTCATTGATGTAGCATTACCACTATCTAGTAGTCTACGCACTAAGCAAGTGAATTTTCTTTTTTCTCAAAAAAAAAAAAAAGCAAGTGAATTTTGCTAACCGTCTAATACACGCCAGACACTTACGTCCAGCTTTTCCCTACTCCCTATAAAACACTAGTATTGATGAGAGTGATTTTACAAGTTACCAATACCTTAAGAAGGCTGGCAGGAATAGCAAGCCCGTCAGCTCTAGTCAATAAAACGTCTCCTTTTGACGTCCGTGGTTACACCTCATGTCTAACGGCGTTGGGCTGAAGGAAGAAAAGATGATGGAGTCAAAGCTGAAGGTCCTATGCTAACGACCTTACCAAAGACATACGTAGGCTGACGACCTTAGGAAGTAAAAGTCGAAGGGGATAACCCAACCTTCATCTATAACCTATTTTGTCCTCCACAGACGCGCATATAAGGAATGTTTTTGCGCTACATGTTTGGCCTTAATCAAGAAGATTCCTATAAGGAAAAGAGCTCTAAGTGATACGTAAAATCCATAAATTACTCTCCTATAAGAAAAGTACTTCCTCACCAAGGCGCTTTTTTCGGATCTATGCTACTATATATACCCCAAAACTCTCATAAACCACGGTACGCATAATTCACTTCAGTTTTAGCACTTTAGGGTTGTAAAGGAGAAAAGAAGTTCTAACTTGACCTTCGGCCGGCACCACACCGATGTCCTTTGTAGGTTTTGTCTGTTATTGTGCAGATATTTCGAGTAAAATGAAGACCACGTGATAATCGGTGAATTTTAGCGCTTCATCAAATATTTTAATGTAATTTTATACCACATTCACAAGACCCATTCAATAAAACCAATTTGAAAATAAATTGTGCTGCATTCTATCATTTCAATTAAAGAATGGAGGCACGTATGTCAAATCTTCCCTTGTAAAGGGCAGTGGGACAATACTGAAAAAGTAAGACGGGTATCGAAGCCATATACCATGACTGACACGAGCAGCGAAATGTAACTTTAGTTTAGTTAGTTTAACTCTTTCTCAAAAAAAAAAAAAAAAAAACGTTTAGTTCGTTTAGCCGTTCAAAGCAGTTCTAGGATGTCCAGTTGGTTGTGGGCAAAGTACATGGGCCATGTAAAAAACACCAAGAAGTTTAGCCGTTCCCTAAGATAGCTCTCTTTAATTCGAGAATCAAGAAAAACAACACCACTTTACTGATGCTTGTCACTGTCAGGACTCAGGAGCATAGAAAACAACATATATTGTCTACTTTTACTTAAATTCCCTTTCAACTATTTTTACCATTTTCTTTTTATCTCTACCTCATCCTATAGCTTCCTCATTCATCCTTATTTCTAATGATTTTTTTCCCCTCTCCTATGCGGCAACAACATCCGGGTGAAACTTAGTTTAAAAAAATATTGATTTTTAATAAATTTAATTCAATTTAAATTGTTTTATTATTATTATTATTATTATTATAAAACTGAACTCTTGACATCTCTATAATTTTAGTATTTTACACATTAATACTTTTTTTCTAATTTTTGAATCTGATTTATTTTTTTTCTATTAAATATATATGCTCTCCTCTCTCTAATACCCAATACTCTCCTCCAAATAAAACTTCTTTGGCAAAAATGCACTTTTGGTCCCTATATTTTGGGTCAATTTTTATTTTGGTCCAAAAATTAATTTCTTTGCTAATGTCATCCCTAAAAAAAGAAAATCATTTTTAAAATGATCCTTTTCGTCAGGCTAGAAACGGAGAAATCCTACGTGGCTAACGGAATACTCTGTTTGCTGACGTGACTATTAAAATATTATTAAAAAATATTATTTGGTATATTTAAATGCCATGTCAACATTTTAATTTTTTTTAAATAAAGCCACGTCATAAAATTTATATAAAAAAGAAATTAAATTTAAAAAAAAAAAAAACTTGTTGCTCAAAAAAAAAAAGGGTTCTTCGTGTTCTTCCCCATCAAACCCAGGAAGAACTCAAACCCAGCAACCAAACAACAAACACAAACCAACGTCTATCATCCCACAGCAAAGGAGCTATTTCATTTCAGGCTTATGCTTATCTCTCCTCTCTCATTTCTTTCCTTTGCTCTCTCTTCTCTCCCTCTGTTCTTTGTTCTCTCCGAGACCCAAACCCACCAACCCAGCACCCAACGTCGCGGAGGCTTCTTCTTCTCTCCCTCTTTTCTCTGTTATCGCCAAGACCCAAACCCACCAACCTAGCACCCAATGTCGCAAAGGCTTGTTCTTCTCTCCTTCTTTCTCTGTTCTTTGTTCTCTCTTTGTGGGTCTGCGTGGATCGAAGGAGTCGTGAGTGTGGATCGAATGGTGGATCAAAGCGTGGGTTTGATTGTTCATGGGTTGGAGCGTGGATCGTAGGAGTCGTGGTCCGATTTGGTTTGTGGGTTTTTTTTTTTTTCCTTTTTTCTTTTTTCCTTGCTGTGGATGGTGGTGATTTCTTGAGAAGTGGTGGAGGAGGAAGTGGTGATTTCTTGTTGTGGTTGATTTTTTTTTTTTTTTTTTTTTTTTCTGCTGCTGTGGTTTGGGGTTGTGGTTGGTGGGCGACGATGGAAGTGGTGGTCAGATTTGTGGGTTTGGCCGTGTGGTGTGCTGTTGGTTTGGGTTTTTGTTTCTGTTGTGGTGTGCTGTTGTGGTTCTGCCGATCTGGGAATGTGTTTGTTGTTTGGTTGTTGGGTTTGTTTTCTGGGAATGTGGGTTTGAGTTCTTCCTGGGTTTGATGGGGAAGAACACTGAACACCAAGTTGTTTTTTTTTTTTTGAGCAACACGTTTTTTTTTTTTAATTAGATTAGATTTAAGGTTTTTAAAAAAAAAATTAATTTCTTTTTTATATAAATTTTCTGACGTGGCTTTATTTAAAAATAATAAAATGCTGACATGGCATTTAAATATGTCAAATAATCTTTTTTTAATAATATTTTAATTGCCACGTCAGCGCCACGTCAGCAAACAGGGCATTCCGTTAGCCACGTAGGATTTCTCCGTTTCTAGCCTGACGGAAAGGGCCAATTTAAAAACGATTTTCTTTTTTTAGGGATGACATTAGCAAAAAGATCAATTTTGAGACCAAAATAAAAGTTGACCCAAAATATAAGGACCAAAAGTACATTTTCACCAACTTCTTTCTTATTTATTTTTACGTCAACTTCTCGTCTGTCTCTCAAATTGACAAGCCAGATGAAAAATTGCAACGCGAATGTGATTGTTCGGTCCTTTGTCAAAAGATTTTCTAAGATATTCTAGATACGACCGAACTGTTCAAGACTCTGCATAGATTCAGTCCAGGGTGTGTTATGTTCCCCAGAAAATCTCAACAAAAGTAATACTAAATACTAATGCTCCAAACTCAACAGTTCCTTCCACGACGTGAGGTTTGCATAAATAAAATAAAAGGAATAATAAAAAATAATAGGCTTACAAGATATATATATATATATATATATATATATATATATATATATTAAAAATTTAGTTAATGTGTACCCTTAGAGCACATAATAATTAATTGTTTATTAAAATATTTTTTTTAAAATTAAAAAAGTATTGACAATTTTTTCAACTCTCAAAAAAATATTTTTAAAAATAAATGACTTAATGTGCGCATTTGTATTAATTCAATTTACAGTAATCAAAGGACACCAAATAGCATCCAAAGGCAGAATATGATATCAAATACAATAATCAAGCCACAGTCTATCAATTGCTTTTATAAAATAGATAGAAAATTACGTGAAACAATGCCAACAAAAAAAAAAAAAAAAAGGAAAAAAAAGAGAAGATATTGAAGTGAAAGGCTAGAAACAAAACAGATTGATGTCTTGTGGCCTATTTGATACGTGGGTTTAAACACATGTTTTTAGTTTTTAAATAATATTACACATTTTTTCACACATTTTTTCACCTATACATTTTTTTAAAAAAAAAAATCTGAAAACTGTTGTTTAAACACCTGTACCAAACGGGCTCTTGAAATTTTATGATTTTTTGGGCCCTGGAATTTTTTGCAATAGGTATTATTGATCTTTTTAATGATTATAGTTAGTCTTTGATGGAATGATGTATGTTGAACAATTTTTGTATTTGGTATTAGTAGTAATGGAGAATGTTAACCGGCACTGCCTGGTGCTGGTTAAGCGCAGAAAAGACAAAAAAAAAAAGAGCCAGAAAAAGTCAAAAAATTGTGAATAGTACTACAAAACTGAAAAAATGACATGAATTGAAAAAAAAAAAATTGTGTTAGGAAAAAGTAAAAAAATTTTGTGGTTAACAGGCTCCGTGCGGTGCCCATTAACACCACCCATTAGTAATTTATCTCCTAATTTTACTATTTGTATTCATTCCTTATGCACTCATTTGTTTGATAAAATGCATCAATGATTATTAGCTTTGCACATTTTTTTTATTTGAATTTGGATCATTGGCATAGTTTGGTAGCTTAGTTCTAACACACATTTTCACATTTTAAACAATATTATACACATTTTAAATATTATTTTTTTAAACCAATATTGTTATTTGAAGAAAGTTTAAATTTACCTAAACTTTAGTATTTTCGTTGGATCTTGTGAATACCTATATTGAGTATATTTTCAGTGAATGAATAATTTAGTTTCGAAATTTTTATATTTATTTTCTAATTGCATCGTATCTGTTTTTGTAAAATTCTTGCATTTATTTTTGCCTGGAAGTAGAAAATATGTGATTGTAAATCTTTAGGTCCAGTTCCTTAAGGCTTTTTAAAAAAAAAAAAAAAGGGGGTCCAGTTCCTTAAAAAATAAAAATAAATAGGACAAAATCCCAAAATGCTTCATGTCCCGTACAAGAGCTAAATATACAAAATACAGGCACAGACAATGCTCAAAATACATGAGTTTAAGCCCGCAATGGGCAATAAGAAGTCTGGGCCCACGATAGGCAATATGATACATGTATGTCTAGTTTAGGACAATAATAATACATAACTAACCCACAAAGGGACAATATTTTTAAAAACACATGCACAATAACACTGTCCATACAAACTTTGATATCTTTTTCATAGCAACGCTCTCAAGTGACCAAAAACGGTCTCTACGTTGCTTATCTTGAAAAAACCTTATACAAAACAAAGCAAGGTTTAGAGAGTTTTCAGTCCGTTAACCTTTTCAAGCAAGAGCATTGAAGTTCTCTCTCTTTTTCTTCAATTTTATACAAGTTTAAGGATGAATTACCTTCTTCAAACCTTCTCTTTTTCTTGAAGTCTTTGAAATCCTGTACATTAGATCGAGTAAAGATGGAATGAAAAGTAATTGCCTCCCGAACCGTGCCAAAAGAATTATAAAAAAAAAAAGAAAAAAAAAGAGCTGAAACCTTGAGGTTCCCATCTAATCGGGCGAATCTTGTCAGATGTGATGACCCATGCCTATGAGATTTGTTTATAGAAAAAAGCAGCATTATGTCAAATTGATAGCCCTTAACAGTGTAATGTAGCTGTAGCAGTCGCTGCAATAAAATGATTTCACCAAACATGGTTTGTATGGCTTTTAGTCGCACTCCTAAACTCCCGAAGAGCTGTGTTTAAGATCTTCCAAACAGGTTGAAGAGAAAGAATGGAACGCTTGTATGATAGTGGTTAACTCTTGTTGAACTGAATATCTCATAGAAATATATTAATTTTTGTTTGACATCTTAGAGAGTGAAATTCGGAGATGTTTTAATTTACTTCCTTACAAAACTCTAATGCATGAGTATGTTGTTTTGCACTATAATCTGCGCGTTCCCCTTAACGGGCCTTTTTTTTATTATAATTGTTTTGTCTGACATGTATTTTTGACATTGCCCCCACGTGGGTGGGATGTACGTTAATCTGCTTATCTAGCACTTGATAAGTATGTTGTGAAAAAATCTTGTATTGTATTCGTTTAGTGTATGTATTGTGTCTTATGTTCGGGATCTATGAATAATCTGGCCACTTGCCATACGAATGTATTAAAAAAAAAATGTTGCCGTACGGTTTGGTCATGTGTCCATTATTCGATATTATTTATAAGAAATCTATGCTTTGAGCTTTGAGCTTTGACTGGGAAATACTCGAAATCTATAGCTTATTATATACAAGTTTTTGTGCAAAAACAGCAACACTGCATTCTGGTTAAAATTTTGACCAGTCATACCTAGGAGCATTTTCGTACAAGATTTTCCCCATTTTAAGAGAGAAGGCCACACCAGCATTAACTCCCGGAGGTGGTGGCGGCGTGAGTCTCTGTGGCTGCTAGTTGCAGCCATGGAAGTTTGGCCATGGGTGTCCCAGATAGGTTTGGTGGAATGCAAGAGCGGGAGACAAAAATATATATATATAAGAGAAAAGACAATAGTGAGAGCTGAATATACAAAAGATGGGCATATATCATAAACTTCCAAATAGCTTTGTGGTTCACAAACCCCTTTTAGCATAAAGGCATATGTGAAGTAAAATGGAATGTCAAAAGATTCATGCAATCAAAGACTTAAAAAAACATCAGATAAACAAATAACAGCACATGAAAGATTATCCACGACATACGCCTAGCAAATAAGATTTTACCGTAACATACTACCAAGCCCACGCACATGCAATGTCCAAAATGCATGAGATTGATCCCACAACGGGGCAATAGGATACACATTTGGACCCAAAGATAGGGCAATATAATACATAACTGACAACGAAGGAGCAATGTCTTAATCAAATAGATAATATAATAAAAAAATAAAAAAAGCAACCAAAAAAAAAAAAAAAAACCAGTTGCAGACTCTTGTTGTTCTACCACCTCAGGGTTGCTCCAAGCGCTCGAAGCATCAATAACACATGCTCTAAAAACTTCTTCAGCTTGAAAACTTTATTAATAAAGTGCATCAATTTTTTTATCTGCTCTTTTTCTTCTCTCATTAAGTCTGCAAAAGAACTAGCTCCCTTAGACCTCTTTTTTTTTTAAATTTATGAAATTTTGTGCATTAAAATTAAAAATAATTGCGTGAACTTAACCAGCACATGAAAAATTTCCCAATTTAATTTTCATGGCATCTGAAACTTTCTGCATAAAAATGACCCAAATCATTATTTTGAATACAAGTAAAATAAATAATTATATAATTAGCCATTTTAACTAAAATCATTGCAAATTTGCTTTGTCACTGGGCTCCTTCCTCATTACAGCAGTTCAACTACCGGTTGAACCCCCTTACTCCAACGTAGCGCCGCCCCTGCCATTCTTATTTAAGAGCTTCAATCTCTCTAAATCATTCAGACAACCATTTGGTTTTATACGAGAGTTTTGTATTTGTTTTCAACTAGGAAAAAAAATAAATGCAAAATAGAGAAAGATATGAAAACTTAAGACAGAGAAGGAACATAGATATCAAGAAAGACAACAATGAGAAGGCGACATTATCAGAGAAGAAAGTAAACTGATGACTAGCCTTTAGTATTGTCTCCCATTCTCCTAAGTGATAAGCTGTGATTCTGCTTGATATACAATCAACACATTCCAGATTAACGATTTTTAAAACTTCAGCCCAAACCTTCCAATACTTTTTTACTTAAACCCATATTTCTTTTACATCATATTCGTTAAGATTTGCCTTCTCGTATTCTTTATTTACCATGTCTGCAATAGCTTTCAGTGCGTCACCTCTTACGTTCTTCTCAGAAGCTATCATTAGAATATGATAGCAGCCATCAATATTTTGCAAACGATTCATGTTTGAGCAACGTATAGATCCTGGTCAAAAAAAATATAATCTGAAAAATGATAGGTGTGTTCTGTTTTTTTGTTTTTTCTCGTCTCTACTCTTTTTGTTTCTTGAGAATCCGAAACTACTTTATTGAGTTAAAAAATTGAGAGGAAACACGGAGCATTTCATTTCTAAAAGAGATTAAGAAAAAAGTCATAAAAAAAAGTAAGAAGTCATATTAAAAAGTAAAAAATAGTAAATAATCCTTCCGGAACCATTATTTTTGTCACAATTTAAAAAAAGTCGGAACCATAATGTTTATGCCATAATTCTGATGACAAAAGTAAATAATAAATAACTTTTTTTGAAAAAAAAAATATAGTAAAAAAAAGGAATAAATTAGAAATAAAAAAAGTATGTCAAAAATTGTCTCTTCATAATCTTATTACGGAGTGTTCTTGTCTAAGTATCTCTAGTGTCCGGTTGTATTTTTTAAAAAAAAAGATAAAGAAAAAAGAGAGATGTATGGCCAAGCACCAGGTGATCTACTAAATAAATAAATAAAAAAAAGCAACTTACCCGGTAAATCTTTCGAAATCCTCCCGTTCCAAGTTCCTGCAAAAGATCTCACTTATTAGAGTACACAAAAAATAGAGGAAGTAGAAGATATGGTTTTAAATAAAAAACTTAAGAGGCAGAAATGGATACCAATAGCATGAAAAAAAATACCTTTTGGTGATATAAGCAGTCCAGCCACGACCAGAATGGATATCAATGGCAGAAGTGCTTGAATACCGCAAGGAAAGCCACAACCAGAATAGTGTCGTTTTCTACGTCTTCTTCTCATGTAATGCTGGTACATATTCACAAACCTAAGTTGATGAGATTGGCGAAGACGAGCAAGCAAGAGAACGGGTAAGATTGATGGAGATAGAGTCTCGGCCATGGAGCACAGAGAAAAAGGCTGGCTTGAGATTAGAGGAAAGACAGCATAGTAAAACGAAAACGAGAACGAAAGAGGAGGTAAGAGGGGAAATGAGAGCTTTCTATGTGACTTAACAAGTGAGCAAGTCCATGCTATTGGTATAGGGTATACACCATGTGACTTAACAAGGGAACAAGTCCCGACGCGCCTGATGTTCCAACACCCAATAGGACCCAGAGGGAAAACGACAGGCGCGTGTGGTTAAAAGCGTGGAGGTGGGTTTGGGCTGACTGGTGTTGGGAAGCAACAAAAAATAAAAAAAAGAGAGGACCGGGGTGAAAGATATCACGGGTTATATTGTGTGGAAGGTGGGGTTGGGTCTCTTGTTTGCAGGGCCCTAAGCATGTACGTCATCCAGAGAGTGCTGATGAGAATTAGATCCGCGCTGTAACGCAATACCATCCACGATTTATTATGATATTTGTGAGACTGGCCGACTGTGTGAACCCACATCAAATCTTACCAAATCTAAGTCTTCGTACTTATTAATAATTCCATTCCCGGCATGCTATGAATCCAAGAAACTGAAAAAAAAAAAAAAAAAAAATTAAGGCAGATATGTCTCCAAAATAAAGAAATGGTTTGTCTGTAACGTGTTGAATTGTAGGGTTTGTATTTAAAGATTATTTTATCGATTGAAAATTAGTGAAAAAAATATTATTATATCTTCAAAAAATGGGACTTAAAGAAAATACACAAATAATTAAACAAAAAGATATGGGCCTATATACTTTCTATGAAGCTCCAATTAACGTCATCATCTTTCGTTTTTTCTTTTTTTGGGGGGGACTATCATCGTTCAAATTAAAATCCACACCCTTTACAAAAGTTAATTTTTTTTTTTTTTTTGAATTATACAAAAGTTAGTCATTAATGAGCTTATACTTGCATTAGTAAATTTTGTCAATACAAAATTAATGAACTTCGATTTTCTTCTAAAAAAAGAAGATAAATTTGCTTTGCGCGAGTAATGTAAATTAATTTGAGTTTCTCTGCTTTATTTATTATTATTACTAACTTAGAATTATATATATATACATGAATACACTTAAAAATATACAATAAGATCTATAATATAATTTAAATATTGATGATAGTCATTTCAATATTTAGTTAACTTTTTAAATTTTTTTGAAAGGCTATTATTAGTGTGTGGGCAATTTTTGTACTCTAGGAAAATTGCGTACCCCTGAAAACTTGTTTTTGTCACACATCACAAAAATCATCTTCCACTTACTGTCTTATAAACTTGAAGCTGAAAGAGTAGCGTATCATTAATTATTGCTTCAATCATTTTTTGTTAATTATTAAGATATATTCAGAAGTGAATATCTTTTACACAGGCATAAGTTTCCTTTAAGTACCAAAATTGTTCACACATTAAAAGAAAACCGTATTTATATCTCATCAATGTCAAACCGCATTTATATCTTCTTTTTTTCTATTTCCCATATGATTTCCTCGTCACAAGTTTTCTCCTCATTATATGGCTCACCCTCCCTCTATATTTCTTTTTCTTTACTTTTTTCTCCTCACCATAACTCTGATTCTTCCTTCGTCAGTCTCATCATCCCCTTGGATTTCAAAATTTTTCTCAACTGAAGTAGCTTTGTAGGCTTATAGCGTTGTTAGTTCCAAGACTCTTTAGTAAATTTAATTACTGATGTAGCTTATAGGCTTATAGCTTTGTTAGTTTCAAGAAAATTATAACTTTGGTACTTGATATGTGTATTGTACAGTTCAATAAGACATGAAATATCCGTACCATTCGATGTAGTTCTGAAAAGAAAAAAATATATATATATAGAATGCGTTTGGGTGCGGACTATTGCTGCGTCTGTGTGTCTGCATTCTTTTTTTTTTCTTTGTTTCTGCTGCAGGGACAAAATGAATACTGTATATATATTGTATATATATTATTTAAATACTTTTTAAATAATTTTTTATTAAAAATAGATTTCATAATATTATTTTACAAAATTAAAAATTATTGTTTTGCAATGTTCCCAGTTTTCGGAGAAATATTTATGTAATTTTAAAAAATCTCTGTTCTCCCAAACAAAAAAAATCACTCTCAATGCATCGGATTTGAGACTTTAATGACATCTCATTAGAACATTTTAGAAGTTAGAAGAAAACAACCTTCTCTCACTCTTCTCTCTTTCGCCCTTTCTGTCTTTCTCTCACTCCAGTCTCTCCAAAACAAATCTGAACCCCCCAAAACGGTAAAGATGCAGGGACGGTCACATTTCAAGTATGACAGGGCCTTACTGTAAATGTCAAGATTCTAGCTTTCACTAACACTAACTATCTCAAAGTAGAGCCAAAATGCATAAGATATATATATATATATATATATATATATATAAAAGTCCAGTTAATATAACCTCGTTAAACCATACATTTTAAAAAATATTTTATTAAAATTTGACAGTTTTTTTAGTTTCTGATATCTTAATTGTATATATAATATATTTATCTAGATATCTTGACATACGTTTTTTATTTCTAATTTACTCCTTTTTTTATTTTTTATTTTTTATTTTTTTCAAGAAAAGTTATTAATTATTTACTTTTGTCATCAAAATTGTGGCATAAACATTATAGTTCCGACTTTTTTTTAATTTTTTTAAATTGTGACATAAAAATAATGGTTCCGGAAGGATTATTTACTATTTTTTACTTTTTAATTTGACTTTTTACTTTTTTATAACTTTTTTCTTAATCTCTTTTAAGAATGAAAGTTGCTTTTTTTTTTTACAATCAATCTCAATTGAATAAGGGGTAACATCCTAGCGCATCAAAAAAAAGAAAAAGGGGTAACATCCTAGAATATTGCATCTACATCCTTCTACAAAGCTTAATTAATAAGCTTGTACTTGCACTACTGAAGTCAATACCCAATTAATTAACAACTACTCTCCTGCCACAAAAGCAGAGCTCAAGATTTTCTTTTGAGGCTTTGTCCCTTAGTTCCCACTGCTCGAGAAGTATGGAAAGATTTCTATTTGGAGTTGCTTTTGACTCATCTTCGCTGAGTTCAATTGTTTTTTTACCTCTCCTGAGATCGATCAGAGAGAAACATTAACACTTGTTCAGTGGGATTAGAGTTTGGAAGAAAATTGACGGTGGCTGCTAAGTGACAGAGTTCTGAGTCTCTGAGGTGAAAGGAGAAGTCTAAAAAGGAGAATGACAGTAGCTGAGTAGGAGATAACTTAAGAGTTTCAGACAAAGACAAGAGTTACAAGACGTGTACCAGATATGAAAAGAGAAAATATATATATCTTGCACAGTGACAACGATGACTCCATCAGTGACTCAAACAGTGACAACATGGTATCGTTTTTTATTTCTTATTTACTACACGCAAGGACTAACAGATATGGCATTTTTTCTTATATTTTTAATTTTTTTCAAAAAACACATCACCGAAAATTTTTAGTATTTTTAAGAATTTTTTTTTTACATTACACTTGTTATATATATGGTCTATTTGGATAAATTTATTGTTGAAAATTAAAAACACTGTGGCAAAATAATTTTTAAATAGGTAAAAAATACTGTTCATACAAAAAGTTACTGTTCATGGCCTAAAATCACTGTTCATAGTCAGTAAACAGTAACAAACACGTGCAAAAAAAAAAAAAAAAACTTTGACGTAAACGCGCGTTTTGGCTATCCAAACACCCTCATAATATAAAAGTTGAATACCGCTTATTCTGATGTTAACTGTTTTATTTTTTATTTATTTTTTACTTCTTCTATTTTTTTTTTTTTTTTTTTTTTTTAGATGGTATCACCATTCACCAGTGAATCGTTTTCCCTTATCTAAAGGTTACCTTGAACTATTTGTTGGAATAATATTTCTACATCTAAGCATGATTAAGTACGAAAACTTGTATATAGTATAATAAGAGATTTTTAAAAAAATGAAAATTCATTCAAAAAAAAAAATTCTGGTAAAATTTATACGTAAATGCCCTTGTATCCAATTGGTTAAGAATTTTGACAAGAATATAATGTCGGTGTTTTTGGACTAAAACTTGTAGATAGAATATTTAGTATTTTAGGAAACAAGTGGAAAATTTTTTCGAATGAAGAAAAAAAATGGGGAAAATTTTAACCAGAATGCAATGTCGCCATTTTTTCACGAAATCTTTTATGTAATATACTATCTACAAGTTTTGGTGCAAAAATGTCAAAATTGTATTCCGGTCAAAATTCTTCACCAGTTGGACAACAGGGCATTGTTGTACAAATTTTACCTAAGTTTTTATTTATATATTTATTTTATTGACTATTCCATTTGTCTCTTAAACCTTTGAATATACTATTTACAAGTTTTCGAGCAAAAACAACGACATTGCATTCAGGTCAAAAATTTTGACCTGTCGGAGTTAAGAGCATTTTCGTACAATATTTACTTGAGTTTTTTTACTCTTTCGAAAATATTTTCCATTTGTTTCTTGGATCACTAAATATGCTATCTACTAATTTTGGTGTAAAAACGCCGACATTGTATTCTGGTCAAAATTCTTGATCAGTCGGACAATAGGGCATTTCTTAGACCTTTGAATATACTATTTACAAGTTTTCGTGCAAAAACAGCAACATTGCATTCTGGTCATCGGCTTACGTCTGAGGAGAGTTTCTTTACTATTTTCATCTATTGAATACGTGGATAACGGTAATCTAGCCTGCTTTTCTCTTTATCCAATATCCATAACCTAGGTTTCAAGCCCACACTCTACAAATTTTATTATATAAGACTTTTTGGGACTAAGTCCATCTAGTGATTGGACTGTGTGCAAATTGTGCACTTACAATTGGCACCGTCTGTAGAGAACCTAGTGCTTAAGGAAATAGAACATTATGGCAGGCTTAGATTCGCATCATACAGAGTCTCAGGGGTCCCAGCGCGACGATCATTTCGAATGTCTCGAGCGTTAGAGGGATCGAGAGGGAACTGTGCATACGGTGCACTCCAGTACAAGCCATTCGCGTGGTGGAAGCAGAGCCACCCATGAGGATGATGCTAAGGCCATGCAGAAGGAGATTGACCACCTTAAGAAAAAAGTTACGCCATGTGAGATGGAGGCAGAATTCGTTGAACCTTCATTAGAATAAACTGCAAAGGAGTTGCACATGGATGAAAAATCAGTTGGCATGATCACATGCAAGGGGCTTCTGGTCTGGAAAGTATATGTTGACGGCGCGGCGAACCAGAGAGGGTCAAGTATCGTACTTGTTTTGGTATCTCCTGAAGGAATTATTTTTGAGAAATCGTTGAGATTGGCGTTCTCGGCCATTAATAATGAGGCCGAGTACAAAGTTGTCTTAGTTGGTATGGATATCGTCTAGAAAATGGGGGGAAAGTCAGTTCATATGTCCTTGGATTCTCAGTTAGTCGTGGGCCAAGTGATGGGGACCATAGAGGCTAGGTATTCGAGAATGCAAGAATACCTGACCAAGGTCAAATGTTTACAATCCAAGTTTGATTCTTTTGTCCTGATGCATGTTTCTAGAAGTGGAAACACACATGCAGACTCATTGGCCACTCTTGCAACATCATCGGCTCAGGGTTTGTCTAGGATTATCATCGTTGAAGACTTGCTGAAACTTGCTTTAACAACTGCAAGTGTCATCCGTATTCATCAGGTAAGGCTCGGACCTAGCTGGATGGACCATGTAGTTTCCTTTCTAAAAAACGATGTTTTGCCCGAGGAGAAGTCTGAAGCAGATAAAATTCATCGAAAGGCACCTCGATTCTGGTTGTCCGAGGATCGGAAGCTGTATAAACTCTCATTTTTCGGACCATACCTGCTGTGTGTACACCCTGATGCGACGGAGGCACTTTTGGAAGAATTGCACGAAGGGATTTATGGAAGTCGTGCTGAAGGGAGATCCTTAGCCCATAGGGCTCTGACCTAGGGATATTGGTGGCCCAATATGCAGAGAGAAGCTCAGGACTACGCGAGAAAATGTGACCAATGCTAGAGATTTGCTCCCAATATCCATCAACTTGGTGTCCTTAATCCTTTGTCTAGTCCCTGGCCATTCGCTCAATGGGGACTGGATATAGTAGGGCCTTTCTTAAGGGCTGTGGGAAATAAAAAGTGGCTACTCATGGGAACTGATTACTTTACCAAGTGGGTTGAAACTGAGCGTTTATCAAATATTAGGGATGTAAACGCCAAGAAATTTGTTTTTAATAACATTATCACTAGATTTGGGATACCTCATACACTTATTTCAGATAATGGCGTATAGTTTGCTAGTAAAACTTTCAGAAAGTATTGTAGTGACTTGGGCGTCACAAATAGATACTCCACTCCAGCTTATCCTCAGGGAAATGGGCAGGCCGAGGTCATTAACAAAATTATAGTTAGTGGACTCAAGAAAAGACTGAATGATGCAAAGGGTAGATGGGTAGAAGAGTTGCCACACGTTTTGTGGACATATCGGACTACACCGTGAAGATCCACAGGAGAAACGCCCTTCTCCATGACTTACTGGGCCGAGGAAGTGATACATTTGGAATCTGGGTTTTTCGACATTAATGACAAGCTCTTTTACCCCAGAAGATAACGATGGTTTGCTAGAGAAAAGCCTGGATCTGGTTGAGGAACGGCGAGAGACCACCATGGTTCAATTGGCTTATTATCAGCAGAAGCTCAAACAAGGATATGATGCTCATGTGAAACTAAAGCCACTTGTGCTTGGAGATTTGGTCTTGAGGAAAGTCATGGGTACTTCCAAGAATACAACATGTGGAAAGCTAGCACCTACCTAGGAAGGACCATACCGAATCACTTCTGTAGCGGGTATAGGGTTATATCACTTAGCTGATCTAGATGAAAAAAATTGTACAACGCCCTTGGAATGTAAATAACCTACAAAGGTATTACTATTATTGAGAGGCACTTTTGTCATTTTTTGTTCAATTATCATTATGTTTTATTTCGATTCATTATTTTAAACATCAAACAGAAACTTGGTCATATATGGTCCTCGAACCACTTACCTCGTGGAAATTGATATTTTATTTAATGTTAAACACAACTTTAGTTACGTTGGGTCCTCGAACCTTCTACTTTGGAGAAATTAACATTTCGATCCATTATTCTAAATATCAAACAAAAACTTGGTCATGCATGGTCCTCGGACCACATACCTCGTGAAAATTGATATCTTATTAAATGTTAAACAGAACCTTAGTTACATCGGGTCCTCAAACCTTCTACTTTGGAGAAATTAACATTTCGATCTATTATTCTTAATATTAAACAGAAACTTGGTAATGCGTGGTCCTCGGACCACATACCTCGTGAAAATTGATATCTTATTAAATGTTAAACAGAACCTTAGTTACGTTGGGTCCTCAAACCTTCTACTTTGGAGAAATTAACATTTCGATCCATTATTCCAAACATCAAACAGAAACTTGGTCATGCATGGTCCTTGAACCACATACCTTGTGAAAATTGATATCTTATTTAATGTTAAACAGAACCTTAGTTACGTCAGATGCTTGGACCTTCTACTTTAGGAAAATTAACATTTCGATCCATTATTCTAAACATCAAACAGAAATTTGGTCATGCATGGCCGTCGAGCTACATATATCTTGGAATTGATATCTTATTGAATGTTAAAATAGAACCTTAGTTACGTCGAGTCCTTAGACCTTCTACTTTGGATAAATTAACATTTCGATCTATTTATTCTAAACATCAAACAGAAACTTGGTAATGCATGGTCCTCGGACCATATACCTCGTGGAAATTGATATCTTATTAAATGTTAAACAGAACCTTAGTTACGTTGGGTCCTCAAACCTTCTACTTTGGAGAAATTAACATTTCGATCCATTATTCCAAACATCAAACAGAAACTTGGTCATGCATGGTCCTTGAACCACATACCTTGTGGAAATTGATATCTTATTTAATGTTAAACAGAACCTTAGTTACGTCAGATGCTTGGACCTTCTACTTTAGGAAAATTAACATTTCGATCCATTATTCTAAACATCAAACAGAAATTTGGTCATGCATGGCCGTCGAGCTACATATATCGTGGAAATTGATATCTTATTGAATGTTAAAATAAAACCTTAGTTACGTCGAGTCCTTAGACCTTCTACTTTGGATAAATTAACATTTCGATCTATTTATTCTAAACATCAAACAAAAACTTGGTCATGCATGGTCCTCGGACCACATATCTCGTAGAAATTGATATCTTATTAGATGTTAAATAGAATCTTAGTTACGTCAGGTCCTCAGACCTTCTACTTTGAGGAAATTAACATTTCGATCCATTATTCTAAGTATCAAACAGAAACCATGCCCTGTGGTTACATGCCTCATGAAACTTGATGTATTGATAAATCATGGTAAGTTTGACAGTTTACTTTATTCCTTAAACAAAATACTAAATTAAGTCTTAGATTATGTGTTGTTGTACTTCATATATTACAGTTTCGATACATAATTTATCTACTGATGATTAAGATTGATAAAGTCAATGTACTTTTATGTGGAGTTATTGATGATTGAGGCGTTGTAAAGGCTTCACTGTGCATTGGGATATTGATTTAATTGTTCCACGCATGTAATTTACATTAAGGTAAAGCGAATTAGTATCTTACTATTGGAGATTGGAAATTAGTTAAAGAGCAGCCCTTCAAATTTCTCATTAATTATGTCAAGGGACACATTGGAGATAAAACTCTGAAATAAAAAGGTTAAGGTAAAAGCCTTAATACAAAAAATTATTACATAAGGAAAAGGGGTCCTAACTGGCCTGTGCCTTAAGTCTTGGTGGGGGGATCCTGCTTGGACTTGCTGGCAGCTTCTTTGATTTTTTCCTCCTCCTCTGTTTGTTGAAGTTTCGCTTCGAATGAGGTTTGGACTTGTTTCCCTTTGTCCTTTGCCACTGGTGGAGGAACATTTGGCTCGGAATCATTGCTCGAACGCTTCTCGGCTTCGTTACCTTGTTCCTTCTCTTTGTTGAAACCAGCAGGTTGTTTAGGAGTTGGAATGGGTTCTTGAATGGCGGATGACTGTGTTGAAGGCATTGCCTCAGGGGTAGGTGTGACAGGAGGAAGCTCTACGAACACTTGGATGTCCCGGGGAATCCAAATGTTCTCAGGTTTCCTTAATTCAGAAGTCGTGGGGATTCCTACCACGTTCAGGGCTTCTGCCCACACTTGTTGGCAATACTCCCTACATAGCTCTGCCAACTCCTCTGTCAGTAGATTTTCTGTCGCCTCGACCCCTTCATTGTAAGCAGCTTTATTGGCAGCCTCCATGATTTCCTTAAGAGTACGAGCCTCTTCCTTTACTCGAGCAAGCTCCTTATTTAAGTCAGAGTTTTCTTGCTAAGCTAGTTATGTATAATTATTTTCCCGTCCCGGTCTAGACTTGTATCCTATTGCCCCCGTGTGGGCCTGGATGTATAACTATCTGCTTGTGTAGCAATTGATAGGTATGTTGTGAAAAAATCTTGAATTCGTTTAGTGTATGTGGCTTATGTGTGACTACATTTGGGATCTTCTTAGCTAACCAACGATGGTGATTCATCGGTAGATATAGTTCACGTATGTGCTAGGCTAATGGATGTGGGGCATCCTAAAAGTGGTTGTGAACAACAATGCTTCTTGGAAGTTTGTTATATATGTACATTTTTTGTATATTCGGCTCTTCTATGGGACATGAAGCAGCTTGGGACTCTAATTTTTTTTTGCCGAACGACATATTCATACTTCAAAATTTTGTCGGGAAGTAAATTAAAACAGTTTTAGATTTCACGTGTCTTAGAAGTGCCAGACGAAAATCAATTACGTAGCACTTGAAAGCTATGTCGTGGAAAAATCTTGAATTCTTTTTGTATGTGGCTTAAGCGTGACTATCATTTGGGATCTATGGATAATGTCCACGCTAAGCCATTTATTTTTTTAAAAACAGAGGAAATTATTTTATAGAGACCTGAAAAATTTGTTAAATTTTTTTAATTTTTGATAATTTTTTATTAAAAATATTATATTATTATGTGCTCTTAATATATACTTTAATAAAATCTTTTTTATAAAATATTTTAACGTTCGTATTCAAAAAAATTTGGAATTAAAAAAATAAGTTGCCTGTCAGGAGGCGACCTTTTTCAGGCAAAAAAACGTGAGAAGTTATTATGTGGGAGTCTTTTGGCTGTCATTTTTAAAAAGCTGTGCAACAGTAACAATTAATACATTTATCATTTATGTGAGAAAGCTTTTTCCTTGATGAGTATGGAGTAATCACATCAGTTTTCTTAAAATATAAAAAATTAATAATTTTACACATTTTGATTAAAAAAAAACATATAAGTGAGTCTAAAAATATGTAAAATTGTGCATAAAAATATGTAAAATTGTGCAAACTCATTCACGAGTTACAGTAACCGTGTATAATCTTTCGTTCGCTCATTTAATTCTCTCATTTCTCGGTACTTAACAAACAGCTAACTGCTCATCTTCTTCTTTTTCCTCAGATGCACACAAATACATTCACATAGACAAATCAACACAATGTAGAGATACACTTGCTAAAAAAAACAGAGATACACAAACACGGATCAATGCTTGATCGCGCTTGACTGAATTGGAGCTCATGGATCGTGGATCGGAGTTTGGATTGTTCGCTCGGAGCTTGTGGAATAGATCAGATCGGAGCTCGGATTGGAGCCCGGAACTTGTGGATTGGAGCGAGCTAGGGAGAGTTGATTGAGAGGGAGAGTTTTTCAGGAGAGAGGGAGAGTTGAGAGGGTGGGTATAGAGAGAGAGAGAGAGAGGTGTGTACATATTTTAGGTAGTTAGAGAAATAATAAAAAATATGAAGAAATTGATTATTTAATTAAAATATGTATAGAATAGATAAATTGATATAGGTATTTTATAAAATTGAATATGTAAAATAAAAAAAAAGTAAATTTTTAATGTAAAAATTGATAGTGACGTTTTATATGATGACGGCATTTCAAGACTGACGAAAGTATGATGTTCGTCATCCACGCTCCTGACGCCTCCTTTTAACGTTCCAGGCCACATCCCTTCACAACGGCGTTCGGTTAACGGATCAGGATGACGAAGTCGAGGCTGACGGTCGAGGTGCTGAATGTCCTCGGCTGACGTCATCCGCGAAGATGAACTTAGGTGACGGCGGTACAGGAATTGCACATCAGCTGACGACCCCGGCACACAGGCTGAAGGAGTGATCCAACCTCCATTCTTGATTTGTTTCGGACTCTGCATACATAAATATAAGGAAAGTTCTCTCGCTACACGTCTGGTCTCAGAGATCCCCGTAAGGAAAGGAGTTCTATACGATATGCAAAGATCCGCAAATCACTCTTCTAAAAGGAAAGTATTTCCTCGCCACGGCGTATATTTCGGCTCTACACCACTATATAAACCCCAGAAACCCTCATAACAAAAGGTACGCACAACTATCCCAACTCTGGCACTCTAGAGTTGTTTGAGATACTAACTTGACCTTCGGAGGGTTTTTGGCCGGCACCACACCGGTGCTCTCCTGTAGGTCACTTTGTTTTCCCTTTGCAGGTGTTGATTCGTGCTGGAGAGTGCCCGCGACCTACTGGTGTTATCCTCGGCATCATCAGTTGGCGCCGTCTGTGGGAATCGAAGCGAGAGCGTAGAAAAGAATATCTAGCCCTCGCTCTACTCCTGAGACTAAAGGTTGCATGGTGCTCACTAGATCGATGGCAACAATCAACAACCAAGGCGACGAACCGCACGTTACAGCGCTAGAAAGGCAAGTTCAGACGCTGGCCGCGGCCGTCGAACGACTTACCAAGCAGAATCACGACTGGAGGAGCAACTACGGCAGATGACCGCGCAACAAAGTGCGCCAAGGGAGGACCAGGAAGTAGCAGGCCGGAAGGGAGGAATGCCGTCCGGCCTGAAGGCAGCACCGCGCCAACAAGGTTGGAGCGGCCAGAGACACACCGCCATCTGCCTCGGACTCCCTACCGCCTCACATTACAGCCGAGATGCAAGAAATGAGGGAGCGCATGGATGCGATGATGAACGCCCTTAGAGGACGGGTGTCTAGCAACCTGGACGACCTGGTCCATAGAACGGATTCGCCCTTCACAGCGTTGGTAAACTCATGCCCCGTTCCTCCAAAGTTCCGCATGCCTCATATGGAGAACTACGACGGATCCAAAGACCCGTTGGACCACCTGGAGTCCTTAGAACCCTAATGCATCTTCAGGGTGTACCCGATGAAATCATGTGCAGGGCTTTCCTCACCACCTTGAAGGGGCCTGCGAGGGATTGGTACACCAGACTGACGCCCAATTCAATCGGCACTTTTAAGGAATTGGGTGCACAATTCGTGTCACACTTTATTGGGAGTCATCGACGCAAGAGGTCTATTACGTGTATATTGGGCATCAAGCAGCGAGAGGGCGAAACGTTAAGGTCCTATATAGCCCGCTTCAACAAGGAATCCCTCTCGATAGACGAAGCAGGTGATAAGATACTCGTGGCAGCGTTCACGAACGGGCTACGAGAGGGTAAGTTCTTGTTCTCTCTATGCAAGAATGACCCGAAGACTATGTCTGACGTATATTACCGGGCGACGAAGTACATGAACGCGGAGGATGCCTTGCTGGCCAGAGACGACTATAAACCAAGAAAAAGGGAGAGGCAGGAAGACACGAGACCCGACAACGAACGAAAAAGGGGGAGAACCAGAGAGGGACGAGATGATCGACGACCTAAGCCGCCTACAGGAAGATACACAAACTTCACCCCCCTTAACGCACCCCTTGACCAGGTGCTAATGCAAATCAGAGATGAGGAAGCTTTAGCCTTTCCCGGCAAGCTGAAGGGAGACCCCAGCAAAAGACCAAGAGACAAATATTGCCGCTTTCATCAGGACCATGGCCATGATACCGCCGATTGCTACGATTTGAAACAGCAAATAGAGGCTCTCATTAGGCGAGGACGGCTGCAGAGGTTCGTCAACAAGGAGAGGGCAGACCTGCCGCAAAATCAAGCCCCTAGGCAAGATAACGAACGACCCAGGCAGCCTGCCAGAGATATAAGGATGATCGTAGGAGGAACCACGACTGTTGGGTCATCCAAGAAAGCCCGAAAAACTTACCTCAGAATGGTTCAGAATGTCCATACGGCAAGCTCCGCGCTAGGAAGGTCACAAATCGACAATCCCCTCTTCGAATTTCCAGAAAGAGACGCCCGACGCCTTCACCACCCCCACGACGACGCCATCGTCGTCACCATACAATCAGGGGATTATAACATACACCGGGTCCTTGTAGACAACGGTAGTTCGGCGGACATCCTCTATTATCCCGCCTTCCAGCAGATGGGAATTGGAAGAGAGCGACTAATTCCGACTGACGCCCCGCTCGTTGGCTTTGGAGGAGCAAGAATATTCCCACTTGGTACTGTTACTTTGACAGTAACCATTGGAGATTACCCACAGCAGGTCACTCGGAACGTGACATTCCTAGTAGTTGACTGTTCGTCGGCTTACAATGCCATCATAGGGCGACCTACCCTCAACTCATGGAGGGCGGTGACGTCAACATACCACCTAATGATGAAGTTTCCTACTGATCATGGAGTTGGTCAATTAAGGGGGGATCAGGTGTCCGCGCGCGAATGTTATGTGGCTATGATGGAGATGGATAATCACGTCCTGGCCATAGAGGAGCGTCGGGTGACGACGGAACCTGCCGAGAGACTTGAGGATGTCCTTCTCGACGAAGCCCACCCGGAGCGAACAACCAAAATCGGCACCCTAGCCAGCCCGACGGTACGTCTAGAACTTGCGATCTTTTTGAAAGAAAACCGGGATGTGTTCGCATGGAGCCACGAAGACATGCCAGGGATCGATCCATCGGTCATGGTGCACAGGTTGAACGTGTCGCCATCTTTCCCGCCTGTCCGACAGAAGAAAAGAACCTTCGCCCAAGAGAGGGATCGAGCGGCAGCAGAAGAGGTCCGTAAACTACAAGATGCGGGATTTATCAGGGAAGTGTACTACCCTGACTGGTTAGCAAATATCGTGATGGTCAAGAAGAACGACGGGAAATGGAGGATGTGCGTCGACTTCACGGACTTGAACAAAGCATGTCCCAAGGATAGCTATCCCCTCCCGCGGATCGACGCCCTGGTGGATTCTACGGCCAAACATCAGTTACTTAGCTTCATGGATGCATTCTCCGGGTATAACCAGATCCGGATGGACGAAGCTGATCAAGAGAAAACTTCGTTCGTAACAAGCCAAGGCCTCTTTTGTTACAAGGTTATGCCCTTCGGCCTGAAGAACGCTGGCGCCACCTATCAGAGGCTTATGAACAAAATGTTTGCGCGACAGATTGGGAGGAACGTCCAGGTGTATGTCGACGACATGCTGGTCAAAATCCAAGGGAAGAAGTCCATTTGGAGGACCTGAAGGAGACATTTGATACTCTGCGCTCCTACAACATGAAGCTCAACCCAAGCAAGTGTGCTTTTGGAGTGACGGCCGGAAAGTTCTTGGGGTACATGGTGTCCCAAAGAGGGATCGAGGCCAATCCAGACAAGATTCAGGCCATTATGGGAATGGCTCCTCCCAAAAATATCAAGGAAGTACAAAGCCTCACGGGGAGGATTGCCGCGCTCAGCAGATTTGTATCAAAAGCTGCGGACAGATGTCTACCTTTCTTCCGAACGTTGAAAAAATCCTTTGAATGGACCCCCGAGTGTCAACAAGCGTTCGAAGATTTGAAGGCCTACCTCTCTTCACCGCCGTTGCTAAGCCCCTCCCAACCAGGAGAAGAACTGTTCCTCTATCTTGCCGTTTCCCCAGCAGCTGTCAGCGCGGCCTTGATTAGAGAAGATGATAAGGTCCAACGACCCGTGTACTACGCAAGCAAGGCGCTACACGGCGCAGAAGAGAGATATCCCCCTATGGAGAAGCTCGCCTTCGCCTTGGTCACAGCAGCCCGTAAGCTGAAGCCATATTTTCAAGCCCATACAATAGTCGTCCTAACTGATAAACCCTTGCGGCGAGCAATGGGCAGCCCTGCGGCCGCCGGACGAATGGCGTTATGGTCAGTAGAACTAAGCGAGTTCGATGTACAATATCGCCCCCGTATTGCCATCAAGGGACAGGCGGTGGCCGACTTCATTGCTGAGTTCACTAGTGCGGAAGGCGAAGAGGAAAAGAATCCCCAATGGAGCATTTTCACTGACGGGTCGTCCAACAAGAAGGCTGGCGGGGTAGGGGTCGTACTTAACTCCCCGGAAGGCGACGAGCTCAAGTGTATGATCCGCCTCGACTTCCCTACAACTAACAATGAAGCTGAGTACGAAGCCCTAATAGCAGGTCTAGACCTTGCTCAAGTTGTAGGGGCCGCAAACGTAGTTGTTCATTGCGACTCCCAAGTCGTCACAAGCCAGGTAAACGGTGAATACGAATGCAAGGGCGAAAGAATGAAGAGGTACTGGGAGCAGGCAAAACAGAGAATGGAAGGGCTGCAAGCAAAAATAATCCAAGTCCCGAGAGAAGGAAACGAACATGCTGACCGACTTTCCAAAGCCGCGTCTGCAGACCCTATGGCCACCATTGACGAGGTACTCTCTTTTACTCAGTTTTCACCATTAATTGACGCGGTCTGCATACAGGAGATTGGTTCCGAGAACGATTGGACCACGCCCTTGATCTCCTACCTAAAAGATGGCACGTTGCCTGACGAAAAGGAGGCTGCCAGAAAGCTGAAGGTCCGGTCTGCGCGTTTCGTCTTGATAAAGGACGTCCTCTACAAAAGGGGCTTTTCTCGGCCATACCTGAGGTGCGTGGGCCCTGAAGAAGCGAGCTATGTCATGAGAGAAGTACATGAGGGGATATGCGGCAACCACTCCGGATCACGGTCGTTGGTACAGAAGTTGGTTCGGGCCGGGTACTATTGGCCGACAATGCACAATGACGCCCAAGTTTATGTGAGGGCTTGCGACAAGTGTCAAAGGTTCAGTAACATCATTCGACAACCGGCGGAGGGATTGACCCCCATAACTGCCCCGTGGCCATTCGCACAATGGGGATTAGATATCATGGGACCGTTCCCGATGGCAGCACGACAGCTGAAGTTCCTCGTCGTAGGCATCGATTACTTCACCAAATGGGTTGAAGCTGAAGCCCTAGCCACCATTACTGAGAAGAATATAAGGGGTTTCGTATGGAGAAACATTGTTTGCAGGTATGGGATTCCAAGAGTCTTAATTTCAGACAACGGCAAACAATTTGACAACGACTCCTTCCGAGCCTTCTGTTCAGAGTTAGGAATCAAGAACCACTATTCCTCCCCGGCCCATCCTCAGGCAAACGGAAAAGTGGAAGTAACCAACCGATCCTTGCTCCGAATCATCAAGACTCGGCTCGAGGGGGCAAAGGGAGTATGGCCCGAGATGCTGCCGAGCGTGTTATGGGCATACAGAACGACGGTACGAACCCCCACGGGAGAAACCCCGTTCCAGCTGACATACGGAAGTGAAGCGGTCATTCCGGCCGAGATAGGGCTCACAAGTTATAGGGTGGCCAACCACGACGAGGGAAGAAATGACCAAGAACTTCGTTTGCAACTGGACCTAATTGACGAAGTAAGAGCGGTAGCCGAGCAGAGACTCGCGCGTTACCAAGACCTCGTGAGCAAGCACTACAACTCCCGAGTCAAGCACCGAGACTTCAAAGTCGGAGATCTTGTTTTGAGAAAAGTGATGGGCGCAGCCAGAGATCCCACGCAAGGAAAGCTCGGCCCAAACTGGGAAGGACCCTACAAGGTCGTATCATGGCAAAGAAAGGGCACCTACCACCTGGAGACTCTTGACGGGCAGAAACTACGACATCCCTGGAACGCCGAGCACCTCAGAAAGTACTATCAATAGAAGATGACAAGCAGAACGTTACTCCTCGCTACCAGTTTATAATCCTTAATTTGTCTTAACATTTCTTGCTTACAGTACATTTTAAAGTCCAATGGGCTTTAAGTTAATCTTTTCTATTTTGAACAATATTTTATTTATGCATTTCATCACAATAAGAGGAGGTCCATTCAGAAACGACTAGTAAATTTCTTATGTCTTGAAGAAAACAGAAAGCTCTCTACAATTAAGTCCACAAGTTGGACGACCTAATGGCCAAACCCACAAAGTGGACGGCCTACTCCTAAGTCCACAAAGTGGACGGACTACTTCTAAGTCCACAAAGTGGACGGCTCACTCCTAAGTCCACAAAGTGGACGGACTACTTCTAAGTCCACAAAGTGGACGGACTACTTCTAAGTCCACAAAGTGGACGGCTTGCTTGTAAGTCCACAAAGTGGACGGACTACCTTTAAGTCCCCAAAGTGGACGGACTACTTCTAAGTCCACAAAGTGGACGGCTTGCTTATAAGTCCACAAAGTGGACGGACTACCTTTAAGTCCCCAAAGTGGACGGACAACTTCTAGGTCCACAAAGTGGACGGCTTATTTCTAAGTCCACAAAGTGGACGGACTACTTACAAGTCCACAAAATTGACGGACTCCCTCTAAGTCCACATAGTGGACGGCTCATTCCTAAACCCACAAAGTGGACGACCCCAGTCTAAGAACAGCGAGGTGACGATGTTAAGTCCAAATTGACGGCATAATACATTGACTGATGACGTTGTTCTTAGAAATGACAGGCAAATTGCGAAATGGATACATCAGGTTAAATTTGTTGAAAGAAAAAAGCTGACGTCGTTTATGAAACTAACAGGCTTACAATTAAGTTGTCCAACGGCGTCAACCATGAAACTGACGACATGACAAGAACGACCCTAAGTTCTCATGAAGAGAAGCTGACACCGTCATCAGCCCAAAACTTGATATATATATAAAATAAAAAAAATAATAATATATATATATATATATATATCGTCACCCTTAAGCTGACGAGCTCATCGCAGAGTGCCTACAACAAAAAGCACTTGTGAAGCTGACGGTTTGGAGCTCAAGCCGACGTGCAGGCTGACGCCGTAGTATCTGATGCCATCAAGAGGATTGATGAGCAAGAAACTTTTCAAAAAAAAATAGTGGACAGGCTGACGTCGTTTTCTTTGTGGAATGAAACAACTTAAACAACGCCGTCATCTATAAGCAACGGAGTCATTATCATTTAACACAGAGAGAAAGAAAATATGCTTTAAACACAAGGAAAAATATTAAGATTAGCGTAAACATTGTCTTTACATAAGCCCAGGAAAATGGGCGACAAATAATACAGCACCGTCTACATTCAAAAAAAAAAAAAAAAAAAAAAGAGATAATAATAATATAAAAATAAAAGGGGGGGGTCGTCAGTGTCTTCCGTCATCTTCGACATTAACAGGCTGGGCGCTGGAGAGAGAAGGGCTGACGGCATTAGGATCGACATGAGGATCTGCCGGAGTTAAGGTGACGGAGTGGTCCGCAGCTGGCTGGGCTAGAACGACGCTGTTGTCCCGCTGGTTGTGGTCGTCAGCCTCTTCGTGAACGGCCTCTCCTACAGGGGTCGACGGGATGGACTCATCCATTGAAATCCTGGACAAGTCCAAGTCAGGATAGGCAGATCTCACTGCTTGATGCAGTCCTCGAACCCGTCACCATAGTAGGCGGCACACGCATCAATGAAGGCTGACGAATCTTTGAACTCTATCACAGCGTCACTCCTGGCCGTCTCCACCTGGACCAGGATGGACCTCAACTCCTTTTCTGCCGCCACCCTGGCCTCCGTCTCCAGCTCCTTAGGCGGGTCTCTTCCGTCAGCTTATCCTTATAACTCTTCAGCTCCTCGCCCAAAATGCGGTTCGCATCCCTATACTGCATCTGGCCGTCAGTCAGGTTCTTGACACGCTCCTGCAGACGGGTAATCACCCCCTCCTTAGCAGCGCACCTACGTGACAGGGCCTTCATGCGAACCATGGCCTGGAAGCAAGAAGGAACAAGACAACGTCAGGGCACAAAAATGATTCGGACACCAGAAGTTGAAAACGAAGCTTACCCTGGTAAGGTCAAAAAGGCCTGACGCCTTTATCTCGTCGACACCCTGTTCGGCAAGAGGGTCCATTTCATCGTCCTTCAAAATGGAATCCGTCACCTCTACAGCGTAGTCCTTGTGAGTTAACAGACGGCGCACGGATCCTTGAACGATGGGCCCTGACGAGGTCATCAGGCCCTTGCCTGCTCCATGAGCGGTCCTGGGAGGAGACGGCCTTCGAGAAGACGTGTCCCCGGGAGTGGGGGCAACCTTCTTCCCCTGACGGTCATCCCTTCCGTCAGGTTTCCTCTTAGCTCCGACCTTTCCGACAGGTCTGGGAGCTGACGGAGGAGTTGACTCGCCCCCAGTCCTTTCCAGCTGCTTCTTCTTAGCCGCCGCCGCAGCTCTGACCCTTTGCCTGGCTGACTCCATTTCTGCGAAAAACAAAGATTAGAAAGAAACCGCGTCAGGTTAAAGACAAGAAGCCGAAGGATACTCACGACGGCGGGAATAAGCGTTCAGTCTGCAAGCTTCCTCCGTCGGCTCAGGTCCACCACAGTACAAGTGAAGAGTGTCTAAGGTAATTAGGTCTCGACACTTCCTCTCGTCCAAGGGAATGGCCGTCACTCGACGAATGAAAGCCTCTTGTTCCGCGGATATGCGTGGGCGGTTGTTAGCTGCAATAAAAAGTGACGGGTTAGGACAGCAAATAAGTAGACGAAGCGAGAAGGGCCGACGATATTAACCTGAATCTCTAACATAAGCCCAAGTATTGTCAAAACCATTGGGCATCGTCTCCCACTCCTCTGGACGACATACCCAGTTCGTCCCTTCTACAAAAAAGTATCTGCCCTTCCACTTCTTGTTGGAGTCGGGCATGTCGGACACTAACTTCAACTCCTTGTCCCTCACCGCAAAATGGTACACTCCCTTTGACGAGGAAATGTGCTGAGGACGATAACAAAAAAAGAACTCGTCCAACGTCAGCTGACGGTTCCCACCACTCAGACGACCCCACAAGATCTCAGCGCCAATGAAGGTTCGCCAAGCATTGGGCGCAATCTGGCTGACGGATATCCCCAGGAAGTTGGCTAGCTGACGGTGTAATGCCGTCAGCGGCAGCCTTAGTCCGGCCGCGAACATGGCGTCATACATACCAACGTCCGCGGTCCGTCCGGAGTAGCACTTCTCACCCTCCTCCGGAAGGCGAATGGGAATATCGTCAGGTATTTGATAACGGGCCCGCAAGCTTTTAAAAACATTTTCTGACATCGTGGGGAGAAAATTGTTGACGGACCACTCTGAGGGTAAGATGAAGGGACGATCATCGCCAGAAGACCCCGAGGTGCTCTCTAAGGCCTCCTCGTCGCCGTCACTCTCACCCCCGTCATGAAATCCCTGACCTCCGTCGCCTATATCACCGCTCACCTCACTTCCCCTTGAGCTCTCTATATCACTGTCAGATGGAGTTGACGATTCACTCTCTGACGACCAGGATAGGCCCTCTGCGGGCTCACGACCTGATGGGAAAACCTCGTCGTAACCCGCTCCGTCGCGGATCGACGACTGGTCACTCGGCGTCTCCCTAGACATCTGACTACCTACAAACGACGGGTTTCTTTCTAAGATCCTAGGCCGACGACTTCACTAAAGGGCGACGCTATAAAAAAATAATAATAATAAAAAGTAGAGTATCGATAACTTACGTGTAGGAGGACGGTCTCAATAAGTGACGGCAGCACGATTGACGAGGTGACAAGGCTGGAAGTGACGGATTCGTTCTCTCAAGATGGGCAAGGCGAAAAAGTAGGAAAAAGGTAAATAGTGAAATATATATATAGGAGAGAGGAAGCTCGGAAGACGAAGCGACGTACCCGTCAGACGCGGAGCCAACCATCCTATGACACGTGTCCCACATTTAATGAAGATGGCACAGACTACCACGCACGAGCCGTTTCCCAGTAACAGAAACTCCATGACCCGTCGCTCCCACCTGACAGGACAATGGAGTGGGGGGCAGCTGATAGTGACGTTTTATATGATGACGGCATTTCAAGACTGACGAAAGTATGATGTCCGTCATCCACGCTCCTGACGCCTCCTTTTAACGTTCCAGGCCACATCCCTTCACAACGGCGTTCGGTTAACGGATCAGGATGACGAAGTCGAGGCTGACGGTCGAGGTGCTGAATGTCCTCGGCTGACGTCATCCGCGAAGATGAACTTAGGTGACGGCGGTACAGGAATTGCACATCAGCTGACAACCCCGGCACACAGGCTGAAGGAGTGATCCAACCTCCATTCTTGATTTGTTTCGGACTCTGCATACATAAATATAAGGAAAGTTCTCTCGCTACACGTCTGGTCTCAGAGATCCCCGTAAGGAAAGGAGTTCTATACGATATGCAAAGATCCGCAAATCACTCTTCTAAAAGGAAAGTATTTCCTCGCCACGGCGTATATTTCGGCTCTACACCACTATATAAACCCCAGAAACCCTCATAACAAAAGGTACGCACAACTATCCCAACTCTGGCACTCTAGAGTTGTTTGAGATACTAACTTGACCTTCGGAGGGTTTTTGGCCGGCACCACACCGGTGCTCTCCTGTAGGTCACTTTGTTTTCCCTTTGCAGGTGTTGATTCGTGCTGGAGAGTGCCCGCGACCTACTGGTGTTATCCTCGGCATCATCAAAAATAAATGTGTATAATGAAAGAGTTGATATGATCGGTCTGAGCAGCTTTTTTATCGGAAACCAGGGAGAAAACCATTTTCTCCCGGCAAAAGATCTGGCGGTCGATATTCAAAACTGGTCCAGGGCCCTAGAGAGCTGTCCACCACGCATGTCGTTCAAAAGTGGCCTAGAGCCCTAGAGAGCTATCCGCCACACATGTTGTAGTGCCTTAAATGCTTCATTCATTCTGCCTCCATTTCGTGATTGATTGAAATGTATTGTCCCATTAATTGTGGAGGTTGCGCGTGGAGGTGGGTTTGGGGTAACTGGTATTGGGAAGTAACAAAAAAAAATAAGTACGAGAGGTGAAAGATATCGCGTTTTATTGAGGGGATGCTTGGGGGGTGTGGAATGTGGTGTTGGGTCTCTCGTTTGCAGGGCTCGAGTTATATTTTTAGATCTACTCAAATTCAATGCTTAAAAATGGTATAACTTTAAAAAGTTATATGAAGTGTAATTTAATTTTAATCTCAAAAAAAATAAATGTAATATAATTTTGTTGAAAAATTTAGCCATTGGTTGAGAGAATTAACAAGTTTTAAATTCAAGTTGTTAATTAAATTTATTATGCATAAAACTTTTTAAAACAAACAAACATTAATATTATGTCACAAATAATATGTAACGGAAAAATAAATAAGATAAGATATGATGACCCAGGAAAATCAATGAAACCAACCAGTTTCACAGTAAAAAACTTGGGGGAAACTTTTTTGAAAAACAATCCACTATAGTAAAGAGAAGTTTCAGATCTAGTACAAAACATTTGCCCTTAGACTCTATAATCTCCGTAGATGAACTCACAGTAGAAGCCTTCTACCACTTTAGAACATCCACAGCAGTAGAGCTAAAAATTTACCAATTTAGCTCCACCAAAAGTTACTTTATCTATTTTACCTACACACATGCTGCAGCAGTGGATCTATTTTAGCTTTCAACATAATAAAATAATATAAACATTACAATAAAATAATATATCTACCACAATAAAATAATACATCTCACTACAATAAAAACACCACAATAAAAAGGTAATGTGAACACAAAATAAAAAATTAATTTTTTTTAGCTCTCATGAATAGTGCACATCTATCTATAGATGTGCACTGTAGCAATGAGTTAAAAAAATATAGATTTAGCTCCACTACTGCATGCTTTTTTTTGGTGTTTTGGTGGAGTTAAAATAACTATAAAGCTATTTAGCTCCACTGCTGCAAGTGCTCTTAGAACTTCTGAACTCTTCAATATATGAACGTCACCCTTTTATGCACAAATCTCAGTACGTGATTCACTTCTTTGCACGAATCTCAGTACATGACTCACTCACCAACTTGAGAAAAAATAATATTGGCTGTAAAGTTCTTCACTTCATTAACAATGAAGATCAAGAAGCACTTGGTTACAAAACCCTAAGGCGCAAAAGACACATAAGCTTCTTTCAGAGAGAGTAAGGCTTCGGTCACATTTTTCATATGTTCTCATTGTATTCTTTTATGTGACGGCCTCTAAAATAAGCCTTATTTATGCATAGGATTGTGAGAAAAGAAACCCTACATAAATACAAAAGCCTAGCCCAAAAATCAAATCTGAAAATTCTGATTTCCGTAACCTCGATAGATAGCTGGTGTCGAGCCTCATTAAATCTCAATAGATTGTTATCTATCGTGAAGCTATCCGCAGGTGTCCACCAGGTGTCTAGCAGGTGTCCAGCTTTAGTAAACACATTTTCATCACTTGTTTCTTAGTCCAATTTTCCTAGCTTTAATACTAGACTTGAACAACATGTTCTTTGAAGTATTAAACACATCTTAGATCTACCCAAATATAAGTAAAATGCTTTTTATCAAAGGATTAGCCAACTTCATAAAATATGCCCTTAACAAATTTGTATAATTTGAAACCAAGTATAGTTAGGGATAAATCTATATATAATAATAGATGAAGTTGTGAAAAAATTAAATTAAAATTCTAAATTGGAGTTCTAATTTGCCTAAAAAGTCCAAAAAAGAAAAAAGAAAAAAGAAAAAGGCATATCTACACAAACGGGGCAAAATCAGGAATTTTCTTTAATAATATTATATACACAGTTCAAAAAAAAAAAAAAAACCTATTGGGGTTAGATATGTTCAAAAAAAAGTAAAAAAAAAATAACTTGTGTTCTTTAAGTGAGAAAAATTTATGAGTTATCATATCAAGCTACGAAAAGCTATCTTTAACTTGGATATAAAGCTGCCCTTTTCTATTTTATAGACCTTAATGGTGTAGTTGTGGCAGTAACTACAATAATCAATTATGCAGTAGCCGTAGAGTCCAATAGATTCTCAAGTTTTTGTTTAATGAATTCTCAACTGGCTGTAATCAATAGCTATGGCTTCATTCTCAACAATGCTTTATCATACTTTTTATTTTGACAAGGCACGATATATACTTTGGGTCAAGGATAAAAACAAAAACCATCAATTGTCAGTTACTGCTCATGTCTTGTGTACAAAGACAGGTTAATGGCTAGGCTTGTCGGTGTGTAATTTTAATCAGGGAGTACAATGATTGTATTAAAGCAAAGTAGAGATTTTGAGTCTTGTCACGTCAAAACGATTGTATAAAGTGGCAAATATTTATTAGGATGGTAGACAGGGAAGCAGAGTCACAACGTAAGATCAAAAGGGTACCAGTAGATGCCGTCTGGGCAACAACTTTAGGTGTTTTTAGGCCATCAAAGGGTACCAGCATTTTCAAATTTTATTTATTTATTTATTTATAGGTGTTTTTATGAGTTTTCAAATTCGGGTTTTATGAGTTTTCCTAGCTGACATTGGTTTAACAACAACATTAGGTTATTTTTTTTTTGTCTTTTTTACTATTTAAGCATATTGTAGCCTCTAAAAACAATTCAATTTTTAAATTAATAAATATGCTATGTACAAGTTCAAGCAAAAATGCCGACATTTAAATTTGGAGGTGGTGAGAGTGATGAGCAAGCCAAATCTCTAAAACCTCAGTTTTTCCTATAGCTCATGTAACAGTTTTTAGAGCTAAGTTTGAAAAATCATATCTTTCTCAATTCTGATTGAAATTGTGTCATTCTTGTACTCAAACTGAAGCTTTAGATATCGATTTTCTGGAAAAATTAACCTCACTCACAAATTCAAAACATTTTAAGAGATATCAACGAAATGGGAAGCATAGGTCCCTTGTTCGAAAATTGTTTTAGCATAATTAACATTAATAGGCCTCTAATTTCCAATTAACATTAATACGCTTCAATTACTTCCATTTCATAATTAATTAGTCCCAAATTTACACAAATTAAAAAGATAATTACATAAATTATACACTAAATAATTAATGTTTGATTATCTAATTAATCAAATGTGTGCAACTTTATCATAACCTGTAGTCCTAGCTAATCAAATTATGACATGTCATTAATTTCAAATTTATTATATAAAAAAAAAGTGATAACAATTATAACCAACTGAAATCAACGATTCATAATCACATATATTCACACAATGGGGAATTGATTAAATAAAACATCGATCTTTCACGTGGATTCATCAATAATCTTGTTGTGAAAAAATAGGTTTGACTGGTCAAGAGTTAAGACCAGAATGCAATGTCGCCATTATTGCACGAAAACTTGCATTTAGTATATTCAGAGGTTTAAGAAACAAATGGAAAATTCTTTCGAAAAAAAAAAAAATCAAAACATGGGTAAAATTTATACGAAAATGACATTTTTATCGACTATGTTGTATTCCAGACAAAATTCTTGACCAGTCGGATAAAAGGGCTTTTTGGTACAAATTTTAACTGTGTTATGTTATTTTTTTTGAAAGAATTTTCCATTTATTTCTTAGTCCTTTGATTATGCTATACAAGTTTTCGTGCAATAATGGTGACATTGTATTCTGGTCAATATCTGTGACCCGTTGGACATAGGAGCATTTTTGTACAAAATTTTCCCGATTTTTTTTTCTTTTGAAAAACTTTTAGATTTGTTTCCTGGACCACTACAAATACTATATACGTGTTTTGGTACAAAAACGCCGATATTATATTCTGGTCAAATTCTTGACCGGTCAGGAAAAAGGGCATTTTCGTATAAATTTTTCCCGTGTGTTTTTTTTTTTCAAAAGAATTTTTCATTTATTTCTTAGACCTCTGAATATACTATATGCAAGTTTTTGTGCAATAATGGCAACATTGCATCCTGGTCACAACTCTTGACCAGTCGGGCCTAGGGGCATTTTCTTACAAAATTTGCCCAATTTCTTTTTTCTTTTGAAAAAATTGTACACTCATTTCCTAGACCACTAAATATTCTATATAAAAGTTTTGGTGCAAAAACGCTGATATTGTATTCCGATCAAAATTCTTCACCAGTCGAGAAAAAAGGCAATTTTGTATAAATTTTACCCATGTTTTGTTTTTTTTTTTTTTCGAAAGAATTTTCCATTTGTTTCTTAGACTTCTGAATATACTATATGCAAGTTTTCGTGCAATAATGGCGACATTGCATTCTGGTCATAACTCTTGACCAGTCGAACCTAGGAGCATTTTTTTAGAAAATCTTCCCGATTTCTTTTGAAAAAAATTTACATTTGTTTCTTGGCCCACTAAATATTCTATATATAAGTTTTGGTGCAAAAACACCGACATTGTATTCCGGTCATAAGTCATGACCAGTCGTACAAATGGGAATTTTGGAACAAATTTTACCCAAGTTTTTTTTTTTCTTAGAAATAATTTTCCCTTTGTTTCTTAGACCTCTAAATATACTATATGAAAGTTTTCGTGCAACAATGGTGACATTGCATTCTGGTCATAACTCTTGACCAGTCGGACCTAGGGGCATTTTCCTACAAAATTTTCCCGATTCCTTTTTTATTTTGACAAAATTTTACCCTCGTTTATTGGACTACTAAATATTCTATATACAAGTTTTGGTACAAAAACGCTGATTTTGTATTCCGGTCAAAATTCTTGACCAGTTGGGAAAAAGGGTAATTTCGTGTAAATTTTACCCGTGTTTTCTTTTTCTTTTTTTCGAAAGAATTTTCAATTTGTTTCTTAGACCTCTGAATATACTATACGCAAGTTTTCGTGCAATAATGGCAACATTCCATTATAGTCATAACTATTGACCAGTCGAACCTAGGAGCATTTTTTTAGAAAATTTTCCTGATTTCTTTTCTTTTGAAAAAATTTACACTTGTTCCCTAGACGACTAAATATTCTATATACAAGTTTTGGTGCAAACACGCCGACATTGTATTCCAGTCATAAGTCTTGACCAGTCATACAAATGGGAATTTTGGAACAAATTTTACTAGAGTTTTTTTTTTAGAAAGAATTTTCCCATTGTTTCTGAGACCTCTAAATATACTAGATGCAAGTTTTCATGTAACAAAGGTGACATTGCATTCTGGTCATAACGCTTGACCAGTCGGACTTAAGGCCATTTTCTTACAAAATTTTCCCGATTTCATTTTTGTTTTGAAAAAATTTTACACTTGTTTCTAGGACCACTAAATATTCTATATAAAAGTTTTGGTGCAAAAATGCCGATGTTGTATTCCGGACAAAATTATTGACCAGTAGGAAAAAAGGGTTTTTTCGTACAAATTTTATCCATGTTTTGTTTTTTTCTTTCGAAAGCAATTTCCATTTGTTTCTTAGACCTCTGAATATACTATAGACAAGTTTCCGTGCAATAATGGCGACATTCCATTCTAGTCAAAATTCGTGACCCGTCGGACCTAGGGGCATTTTCTTAATAAATTTTCCCAATTTCTTTTTTCTTTAGATAAAATTTTAAACTTGTTTTCTGGACTACTAAATATTCTATATAAAAGTTTTGGGGCAAAAACGCCGACATTGTATTCCTGTCATAATTCTTGACCAGTCAAGAAAAAGGGAAATTTTGTATGAATTTTAACGGTGTTTTGCATTTTTTTTTTTCGAAAGAATTTCTCATTTCTTACTTAGACCTCTGAATATACTATATGCAAGTTTTCGTGCAATAATGGCGACATTGCATTCTGGTCATAACTCTTGACCAGTAGAACCTAGGGCCATTTTCTTAAAAAGTTTTCCTGATTTCCTTTTTCTTTTGAAAAAGTTTTACACTTGTTTCCTGGACCACTAAATATTCTATGTAAAAGTTTTGGTGCAAAAAAGCCAACGTTGTATTTCGGGAAAAAATCTTGAACAGTCGGATAAAAGGCCATATTCGTACAAATTTTACCTGTATTTTTTTTTTCCCGAAAGCATTTTCCATTTGTTTCTTAGACCTTTGAATATACAATATACAAGTTTTCGTGCAATAGTGGTGACATTCCATTCTAGTCAAAATTCGTGACCCGTCGGACCTAGGGGCATTTTCTTAAAAAAATTCCCGATTACTTTTTTCTTTAGATAAAATTTTAAACTTGTTTCCTGGACTACTAAATATTCTATGTACAAGTTTTGGTGCATAAACACCGACATTGTATTCCTGGCATAATTCTTGACCAACAGTACAAATGGGGATTTTCGAATGAATTTTACTCGAGTTTTTTTTTTCGAAAGAATTTTCCATTCGTTTTTTAGGCCTCTAAATATACTATATACAAGTTTTCGTGCAATAATGGCGAAATTGCATTCTAGTCTAAATTCGTGACCCGTTGGACCTAGGGCATTTTCTTTCTAAATTTTCCCGATTTATTTTTTCTTTTGAAAAAATTTTACACTTGTTTCCTAGATCACTAAATATTCTATATAAGAGTTTTGGTGCAAAAACGCTGACGTTGTATTCCGGAAAAAGTTATTGACCAGTCGGATGAATGGGAATTTTCGTTCAAATTTTACCTGTGTTTTTTTTTTTGGCAAGCATTTTCCATTTGTTTCTTAGACCTCTGAATATACTATATACTAGTTTTCGTGTAATAATGGCAACATTGCATTCTAGTCAAAATTCATGACCCGTAGGACCTAAGGGCATTTTCTTCCAAAATTTTCCCGATTTCTTTTATCTTTTGAAAAAATTTTACACTTGTTTCCTGTATCACAAAATATTCTATATAAGAGTTTTGGTCCAAAAATGCCGACATTGTATTCCGGAAAAAGTTCTTGACCAGTCGGATGAATGGGCATTTTCGTACAAATTTTACCCGTGTTTTTTTTTTTTCACAATCATTTTCCATTTGCTTCTTAGACCTTTGAATATACTATATACAATTTTTCGTGCAATAATGGCGACCTTGCATTCTAGTCAAAATTCGTGACCTGTCGGACCTAGGGGCATTTTCTTACAAAATATTCCTGATTTCTTTTTTCTTTAGATAAAATTTTAAACTTGTTTCCTGGACTACTATATATTCTATATACATGTTGTGGTGCAAAAGCGCTAACATTGTATTCCTTTCATAATTCTTGACCAGTTGAGAAAAATGGTAATTTCATATAAATTTTAACAGTGTTTTGTATTTTTTTTCGAAAGAATTTCTCATTTGTTTCTTAGACCTCTGAATATACTAAAGGCAAGTTTTCGTGCAATAATGGCGATATTGCATTCTGGTCATAACTCTTGACCAGTCGAACCTAGGGGCATTTTCTTACAAAGTTCTCCCGATTTCTTTTTTCTTTTGAAAAAATTTTACACTTGTTTCCTAGACCACTAAATATTCTATGTACAAGTTTTGGTGCAAAAACACCGACATTGTATTCCTGACATAATTCTTGACCAGTAGAACAAATCAGGATCTTCGAATGAATTTTACCCGAGTTTTTATTTTTCGAAAGAATTTTCCATTTGTTTCTTAGACCTCTGAACATACTATATACAAGTTTTCACGCAATAATGGCGAAATTGCATTCTTGTCAAAATTCTTGACCCGTCAGACCTAGGGGCATTTTCTTTCAAAATTTTCCCGATTTCTTTTTTCTTTTGATAAAATTTTACACTTGTTTCCTGGATCACTAAATATTCTATATAAGAGTTTCGGTGCAAAAACACTGATGTTGTATTCTGGAAAAAGTTCTTGACCAGTCGGATGAATGGGCATTTTCGTTCAAATTTTACTCGTGTTTTTTTTTCGCAAGCATTTTCCATTTGTTTTTTAGACCTCTGAATATACTATATACAAGTTTTCATGCAATAGTGGTGACATTGCATTCTAGTCAAAATTCGTGACCTGTCAGACCTTGGGGTATTTTCTTCTAAAATTTTCCCGATTTCTTTTTTCTTTTGAAAAAATTTTACACATGTTTCCTAGATCACAAAATATTCTATATAAGAGTTTTGGTGCAAAAACGCAGACGTTGTACTCCGGAAAAAGTTCTTGACCAGTCGGATGAATGGGCATTTTCGTAGAAAGTTTACCTGTGTTTTTTGTTTTGTTTTGGTTTTTTTTTTTCGCAAGCATTTTCCATTTGTTTCTTAGACCTCTGAATATACTATATACAAGTTTTCGTGCAATAATTGCGACATTGCATTCTAGTCAAAATTCGTGACACGTCGGAGGTAGGGGCATTTTCTTACAAAATTTTCCCGATTTACTAAACTTGTTTCCAGGACTACTAAATATTTTATATATGAGTTTTGGTGCAAAAACGCCGACTTTGTATTATTGCCATAATTCTTGACCAGTCGATAAAAAGGGCAATTTCGTATAAATTTTAACGGTGTTCAGTATTTTTTTTTCGAAAGCATTTTCCATTTGTTTCAGAGACCTTTGAATATACTATATACAAGTTTTCGTGCAATAGTGGCGACATTGCGTTCTATTCAAAATTCGTGACCCATTGGACCTAGGAGCATTGTCTTACAAAATTTGCCCGATTTCGTTTTTCTTTTGAAAAAAATTTACACTTATTACATGGACCTCTAAATATTTTATATAATAGTTTTGGTGCAAAAACGCCGACGTTGTATTCCGGACAAAATTCTTGACCAGTCGGACAAAAGGGCATTTTTGTACAAATTTTACCCGTGTTGTTTTTTTTTTTTTTTCATTTTTTTTTCGGAAGAAATTTCCATTTGTTTCTTAGACCTTTGAATATACTTAATACAAGTTTTCGTGCAATCATGGCGACATTGCATTCTAGTCAAAATTCGTGACCCGTTGGACCTAGGGGCATTTTCTTACAAAATTTTCCCGATTTCTTATTTCCTTAGATAAAATTTTAAACTTCTTTCCTGGACTACTAAATATTCTATATAAAATTTTTTGTGCAAAAACGCCAATATTGTGTTCATGTCATAATTCTTGTCCATTCGAGAAAAAGGGCAATTTCGTACAAATTTTAACGGTGTTTTGTATTTTTTTTTTCGAAAGAATTTCTCATTTGTTTTTTAGACCTCTAAGTATACTATATGCAAGATTTAGTGCAATAATGGCAACATTGCATTTTGGTCATAACTCTTGACCAGTCGGGCCTAAGGGCATTTTCTTACAAAATTTGCCCGATTTCATTTTCTTTTGAAAAATTTTTACACTCGTTTCTTGGACCACTAAATATTCTATATACAAGTTTTTGTTCAAAAACTCCGATATTGTAATTCCGTCAAAGTTCTTGACAAGTCAGGAAAAAGGGCAATTTCGTATAAATTTTACCCTTTTTTTTTTTTGAAAGAATTTTCCATTTGTTTCTTAGACCTCTGAATATACTATATGCAAGTTTTCGTGCAAAAATGGCAACATTGCATTTTGGGCTTAACTCTTGACCAGTCGGACCTAGGGGCATTTTTTAAAAAAGTTTTTCCGATTTCTTTTTTCTGTTTAAAAAAATTTACACTTGTTTCCTGGACCACTAAATATTCTATGGACAAGTTTTGGCGCAAAAAGACCGACATTGTATTCCTGACATAATTCTTGACCAGTAGTACAAACGGAGATTTCCAAATGAATTTTACCCGAGTTTTATTTTTGAAAGAATTTTCCATTTGTTTCTTAGACCTCTGAATATACTATATGCAAGTTTTAATGCAATAATGGCGAAATTGCATTCTACTCAACTTCGTGACCCGTCGGAACTAGGGGCATTTTCTTCCAAAATTTTCCGATTTCTTTTTTCTTTTGAAAAAATTTTACACTAGTTTCCTGGATCACAATATATTCTATATATGAGTTTTGGTCCAAAAACGCCGACATTGTATTCCGTAAAAAGTTCTTGACCAGTCGGATGAATGAACATTTTCGTACAAATTTTACCCGTTTTTTTTTTCGCAATCATTTTCCATTTGTTTATTAGACCTCTGAATATACTATATACAATTTTTCATGCAATAATGGCGACCTTGAATTCTAGTCAAAATTCGTGACCCGTCGAACCTAGGGCATTTTCTTACAATATTTTCCCGTTTTCTTTTTTCCTGGACTACTATATATTCTATCTATATGTTTTGGTGCAAAAACGCTGACATTGAATTCTTGTCATAATTCTTGACCAGTTGAGAAAAAGGGAAATTTTGTATAAATTTTAACAGTGTTTTGTATTTTTTTTTCTAAAGAATTTCTCATTTGTTTCTTAGACCTCTGAATATACAATAGGCAAGTTTTCTTGCAATAATGACGCTATTGCATTCTGGTCATAACTCTTGACCAGTCGAACATGGGGGTATTTTCATACAAAGTTTTCCCGATTTCTTTTTTCTTTCAAAAAAATTTTACGCTTGTTTCCTTGACAACTAATTTTTGTGCAAAAACGGCGATGTTGTATTCCGGAAAAAATTCTTGGCCGGTCGAATAAAAGGCCATTTTCGTACAAATTTTACCCATGTTTTTTTTTTTTCGCAAGCATTTTCCATTTGTTTCTTAGACCTCTGAATATTCTATATACAAGTTTTCGTGCAATAATGGCGGCATTCCATTCTACTGAAATTTGTGACCCATCGAACCTAGGGGCATTATCTTTCCAAATTTTCCCGGTTTCTTTTTTCTTTTGAAAGAATTTCACACTTGTTTCTTGGACCACTAAATATACTATATACAAGTTTTGGTGCAAAAACGCCGATATTGTATTCCGTTTAAAATTCATTACCAGTTTGGAAAAAAAGGATATTTCGTATAAATTTTACCCATGTTCTATTTTCTTATTGAAAGAATTTTCCATTTGTTGCTTAGACCTCTGAATATACTATATGCAAGTTTTCGAGCAAAAATGGCAACATCGCATTCTGGGCTTAACTCTTACTAGTCGGACCTAGGGTCATTTTCTAACAAAGTTTTCCCGATTTCTTTTTTCTTTTTAACAAAATATACACTTGTTTCCTGGACTACTAATGTCAGGACCCAAATCCATGAAACATGATTTTAGATACATGACTAACTTGCTAACCTTACGTAGCTCAATAAACATAATTTATTTAAACATTGTTCCATAAAACTCCAAATAAACAATGCTTCTGATAAACCTCTTATAATAGCTAAAATCCACAATTTATAATAATCTCCATAATAATCTCCAAAACTCCACAAATTGAAAAGAAACTCCACTATATCAAATGTGAACTACAAAACAAAGGTAACTAAAATTTTTATGAGTCTTCAAGTAACACTAAAATTTTTGCGTTCTGGTCTAAATTAATTATTGACCAGTGGGAGCTAGGGGCATTTTCGTGCAAAATTTGCCCGAGATTTTTTATTCTTTCGAAAGAATTTTACAGTTGTTTGTAGGACCACTAAATATGCTATCTACAAGTTTTGGTGCAAAAATGCAGACACCGTATTCTGGTAAAAATTCTTGACCAGTTGGACGACAGGGCATTTTCGTACAGTTTTTACACAAGTTTTATTATTTTTATTATTTTATTTTTTTCGAATGACTATTCCATTTGTTTCTTGGACCTCTAAATATAGTATCTTCAAGTTTTCATGTAAAAACGACCACATTGCGTTCTGGTCAAAATTATTGACCAGTCGGAGCTAGGGGCATTTTCGTGCAAAATTTGCCCGAGATTTTTTATTCTTTCGAATGAATTTTACAGTTGTTTCTAGGACCACTAAATATGCTATCTAGAACTTTTGGTGCAAAAATTCCAACACCGTATTATGGGAAAAATTCTTGACCAGTCGGATGACGGGGCATTTTCGAAAAATTTTTACGCATGTTTTTTTTTTTTTTTCCCGAATGACTATTCCATTTGTTTCTTGAACCTCTAAATATAGTACCTTCAAGTTTTCGTGCAAAATCGAACATATTGCGTTCTGGTCAAAATTATTGACCAGTCAGTGCTTGGGGCATTTTCGTACAATATTTACACGAGATTTTTTTTTATTTTTTCGAAAGAATATTACAGTTGTTTCTTGGACCACTAAATATGCTATCTACTAGTTTTGTTGCAAAAATGCCAACACCGTATTCTCCTAAAAATTCTTGACCAGTCGTACGACAGGGCAATTTCGTACAATTTTTACACAAGTTTTTTTTTTCGACTGACTATTCCATTTGTTTTTTTGACCTCTAAATACAGTACCTTGAAGTTTCGTGCAAAAACGAACGTATTGCGTTCCGGTTAAAATTATTAACAAGTCGGGGCTAGGGCATTTTCAAACAATATTTACACGAGATTTTTTATTTTTTTGAAGGAATTTTACAGCTGTTTCTAGGACCAGTAAATTTGCTATCTACAAGTTTTGGGGTAAAAATGCCGACATCGTATTCTAGTAAAAATTCCTGACCAGTCGGACGACAGAGCATTTTCGTACAATTTTTACGCACGTTTTTTTTTTTTCAACTGACTATTCCATTTGTTTCTTGGACCTCTAAATATAGTACCTTCCAGTTTTTGTGCAAAAAAGACCACGTTGCGTTCTGGTCAAAATTCTTGACCTGTCGGAGCTAGGGGCATTTTCCTACAATATTTACCTGGACTTTTTATTCTTTCGAAAGAATTCTACAGTTGTTTCTAGGACAACTAAATATGCTATCTACAAGTTTTGGTGCAAAAATGCTGACACCGTATTTTGGTAAAAATTCTTCACCAGTTAGACAACTGGGCATTTTAGTACAATTTTTACACAAGTTTTTTTTTTTTTTGACTGACTATTCCATTTGTTTCTTGGATCTCTAAATATAGTATCTTCAAGTTTTCCTGCAAAAACGACCACATTGCGTTCTGGTCAAAATTATTGACAAGTCGGAGCTAGGGGCATTTTCGTACAATACTTACCCGAGATTTTTTATTCTTTCGAAAGAATTTTACAGCTGTTTCTTGGACCACTAAATATGAAATCTTCAACTTTTGGTGCAAAAATGCCGACACTGTATTCTGGTAAAAATTCCTGACCAGTCGGACGACAGGGCATTTTCGTACAATTTTTACACAAGTGATTTTTTTTTTCCCGACTAACTATTCCATTGGTTTCTTGGGCCTCTAAATATGGTGTCTTCAAGTTTTTGTGCAAAAACGAACATATTGCCTTTTGGTCAAAATTATTGACCAGTTAGAGCTAAGGTCATTTTCGTGCAAAATTTGCCCGAGATTTTTCACTCTTTCGAAAGAATTTTACAGTTGTTTCTAGGACCACTAAATATGCTATTTACAAGTTTTGGTGCAAAAATACCGACACCGTATTCTGGGAAAAATTCTTGACCAGTCAGACAACAGGGCATTTTCGTACAAATTTTACACAAGTTTTTTTATTATTTTTACTATTTTTTTTCTACTGACTATTCCATTTGTTTCTTGGGCCGCTAAATATAGTACCTTCAGGTTGTGGTGCAAAAAAGAACATATTGCGTTCTGGTAAAAATTATTGGCCAGATAGAGCTTGGCGCATTTTCGTAAAATATTTACCCGCAATTTTTTATTTTTTTGAAAGAATTTTACAGTTGTTTCTTGGACCAATAATTATGCTATCTACAAGTTTTGGTGCAAAAATGCCGACACTGTATTCTGGTAAAAATTCTTGGCCAGTCGGACGACAGACATTTTCGTACAATTTTTAAACTTTTTTTTTTTTTTTCAACTGACTATTTGATTTGTTTCTTTGACCTCTAAATATAGTACCTTCAAGTTTCCGTGCAAAAACGACCACATTGCGTTTTGGTCAAAATTATTGACAAGTCAGAGCTAGGGGCATTTTCGTACAATATTTACCTGAGATTTTTTATTTGTTCGAAAGAATTTTACAGCTGTTTCTAGGACAACTAAATATGCTATCTACAAGTTTCGGTGCAAAAATGCCGACACCATATTCTGGTAAAAATTCTTGACCAGCCGGACGACAGGGCATTTTCGTACAATTTTTACACAAGTTTTTTTTTTTTTTTTTTTTTTTTTTTTTTTTTTTCGACCGACTATTCCATTTGTTTCTTTGACATCTAAATATAGTACCTTCAAGTTTCGTGCAAAAACGAACATATTGCGTAGTGGTCAAAATTATGAACCAATCGGAGCTAGGGGCATTTTCGTGCAAAATTGGCCTGAGATTTTTTATTCTTTCGAAAGAATTTTACAGTTGTTTTTAGGACCACTAAATATGTTATCTACAAGTTTTGGTGCAAAAATGCAGACACCGTATTTTGGCAAAAATTCTTGACTAGTCGGACGACAGGGAATTTTTGCACAATTTGTACAATAGTTTTTTTTTTTTTTCAACTGAGTATTCCATTTGTTTCATAGACCTCTAAATATAGTATCTTCAAGTTTTCGTCCAAAAACGACCATATTGCGTTCGGAGCTAGGGGCATTTTCGTACAATATTTACCCGAGATTTTTTATTGTTTCGAAATAATTTTACAGCTGTTTCTAGGACCACTAAATATGCTATCTAATAGTTCTGGTGCAAAAATGCAGAGACAGTATGCTGGTAAAAATTCTTGACCAATTGGACGACAGGGCTTTTTAGTACAATTTTTACACAAGTTTTTTTTTTTTTTTTTCTTTTTTCGACTGACTATTCCATTTGTCTCTTTGACCTCTAAATATAATACCTTCATGTTTTCGTGCAAAAACGAACATATTGCCTTCTGGTCAAAATTATTGACCAGTCGGAGCTAGGGTCATTTTCATACAAAATTTGCTTGAGATTTTTCATTCTTTCGAAAGAATTTTACAATTGTTTCTAGGACCACTAAATATGCTATCTACCAATTTTGGTGCAAAAATGCCGACACCGTATTCTGCTAAAAATTCCTTACCAGTCGGACGACAGGGCATTTTCGTACAATTTTTACACAAGTGTTTTTTTTTTTTTTTGGTTTGACTATTCCATTTGTTTCTTGGATGTCTAAATATTGTGTCATTAAGTTTTCGTGCAAAAACGAACATATTGCCTTCTGGTCAAAATTATTGACCAGTCGGAGCTAGGGTCATTTTCGTGCAAAATTTGCTCGAGATTTGTCATTTTTTCGAAAGAATTTTACAGTTATTTCTAGCATCACTAAATATGCTATCTACAAGTTTTGGTGCAAAAATACCGACAACGTATTCTGGGAAAAATTCTTCACCAGTCGGACGACAAGGCATTTTTGTACAATTTTTACACAAGTGTTATTTTTTCCTACTGACTATTCCATTTGTTTCTTGGGCCTCTAAATATTGTAACTTCAAGTTTTCGTGCAAAAAAGAACATATTGCGTTCTGGTCAAAATTATTGGCCAGTCAGAGCTTGGGGCATTTTCGTACAATATTTACCCGCAATTTTTTATTTTTTCGAAAGAATTTTACGTTGTTTGTTGGACCAATAAATATGCTATCTACAAGTTTTGGTTCAAAAATGCCGAAACTGTATTCTGGTAAAAATTCTTGACCAGTCGGACGACAGGCATTTTCGTACAATTTTTACACATTTTTTTTTCCGACTGACTATTTCATTTGTTTCTTTGACCTCTAAATATAGTACCTTCATGTTTTTGTGCAAAACGACCATATTGCGTTCTGGTCAAAATTATTGACAAGTCGGAGCTAGGGGCTTTTTCGTACAATATTTACCCGAGATTTTTTATTCGTTCGAAAGAATTTTACAGTTGTTTCTAGGACAAATAAATATGCTATCTACAAGTTTTGGTGCAAAAATTCCGACACCGTATTCAGGTAAAAATTCTTGACCAGCCAGACGACAGGGAATTTTCGTAAAAATATTACACAAGTTTTTTTTTTCTACTGACTATTCCTTTTGTTTCTTTGCTCGAGATTTTTTATTCTTTCGAAAGAAATTTACAGTTATTTCTAGGACCACTAAATATGCTATCTACAAGTTTTGGTGCAAAAATGCAGACACCGTATTCTGGCAAAAATTCTTGACTAGTCGGACGAAAGGGCATTTTCGTACAATTTTACACAATTTTTTTTTGACTGACCATTCCATTTGTTTCTTGGACCTATAAATATAGTATCTTCAAATTTTCATGCAAAAACGACCACATTGCGTTCTGGTCAAAATTATTGACAAGTCAGAGCTAGGGGCATTTTCGTACAATATTTACCCGACATTTTTTATTCTGTCGAAAGAATTTTACAGCTGTGTCTAGGATCACGAAATATGCTATCTACAAGTTTTGGTACAAAAATGCAGAAATCGTATTCTGGCAAAAATTCTTGACCAGTCGGACGACATGGCATTTTCGTACAATTTTTACACAAGTTTTTTTTTTTTTTTTTTTAACTGAGTATTCCATTTGTTTCTTGGACCTCTAAATATAGTATCTTCAAGTTTTCGTCAAAAAATGACCACATTGCGTTCGGAGCTAGGGGCATTTTCGTACAATATTTACCTTGATTTTTTATTCTTTCGAAAGAATTTTACAGCTGTTTCTAGGACAACTAAATGTGTTATCCACAAGTATTGGTGCAAAAATGTCGACACCGTATTCTGGGAAAAATTCTTGACTAGTCGGACGACAGGGCATTTTCGTACAATTTGTTACACAAGTTTTTTTTTTTTTTTTTTTTTTTTTTTTTTTTTTTTTTTTTTCAACGGACTATTCCATTTTATTCTTGGACCTCTAAATATAGTATCTTCACGTTTTCGTGCAAAAACGATCACATTGCGTTTTGGTCAAAATTATTGGCAAGTCGGAGCTAGGGGCATTTTCGTACAATATTTACCCGAGATTTTTTATTCTTTCGAAAGAATTTTACAGTTGTTTCTAGGACCACGAAATATGCTATCTACAAGTTTGGTGCAAAAATGCCGACATCGTATTCTGGTAAAGAGTTCCTGACCAGTCGGTCGACAGGGCATTTCCGTACAATTTTTACACAAGTTTTCTTTCTTTTTTTTTGACTGACTATTCCATTTCTTTATTGGACCTCTAAATATATTATCTTCAAGTTTTCGTGCAAAAAAGGACAAATTGCGTTCTGGTTAAAACTCTTGACTTGTCGGAGCTGGGGGCATTTTCGTATAATATTTACCGGGATTTTTCATTCTTTCGAAAGAATTTTAAAGTTGTTTCTAGGGCCACTAAATATGCTATCTACAATTTTGGTGCAAAAATGCCGACACCGTATTCTGGGAAAAATTCTTCACTAGTCGGACGACAGGGCAGTTTCGTACAATTTTTACACCAGTTTTTTTTTTCTCGACTGACTATACCATTTGTTTCTTGGACCTCTGGATATAGTACCTTCAAGTTTCGTGCAGAAACGAACATATTGCGTACTGGTCAAAATTATGGACCAGTTGGAGATAGGGGCAAAATTTGCCCGAGATTTTTTATTCTTTCGAAAGAATTTTACTTTTGTTTTTAGGACCACTAAATATGCTATCTACGAGTTTTGGTGCAAAAATGCAAACACCGTATTCTGACAAAAATTCTTGACCAGTCGGACGACAGGGCTTTTTTGTACAGTTTTTACACAAGATTTTTTTTTCGACTTACTATTCCATTTGTTTCTTGGACCTCTAAATATAATATCTTCAAGTTTCAATGTAAAAACGACCACATTGCGTTCTGGTCAAAATTATTGACAAGTCGAAGCTAGGGGCATTTTTGTACAATATCTACTCGAGATTTTTTATTCTTTCGTAAGAAATTTTCAGCTGTTTCTAGAACCACTAAATATGCTATCTACAAGTTTTGGTGCAAAAATGCCGACATCGTATTCTGATAAAAATTCTTGACCAGTCGGATGACAGGGCATTTTCGTACAATATTTACCCGAGATTTTTTATTTTATCGAAAGAATTTTACAGTCGCCTCTTGGACCACTAAATATGCTATCTACAAGTTTTCGTGCAAAAATTCCGACACCGTATTCTGGGAAAAATTCTTGACCCGTCGGACGACAGGAATTATCGTACAATTCTTTTTTTCCGACTGACTAATTGATTTCTTTCTTTGACCTCTAAATATAGTACTTTCAAGTTTTCATGCAAAAAAAACCACATTGCGTTTTGGTCAAAAATATTGACAAGTCGAAGCCAGGGGCATTTTCGTACAATATTTACCCGAGATTTTTTTTCTTTCGAAAGAATTTTACAATTGTTTCTTGGACAACTAAATATGCTATCTACAAGTTTTGGTGCAATAATTCGGGCACCTATCTGGAAAAAATTCCGGACCAGTTGGATGACAGGGCATTTTCGTACAATTTTTACACAAGTTTTTTTTTTTTTTTTTGTTTTTTTTTTTTTTTTTTTTTTTTTTTTTTTTTTTTTTTTTTTTTTTTTTTGTTTCGACGACTATACATTTGTTTCTTGGATCTCGACTATAGTGTCTTTCAGTTTTGGTGCAAAAGACCACATTGCGTTCTGGTGAAAATTCTTGACCTGTCGGAGCTAAAGGAATTTTCGTACATTATTTACTTGGATTTTATATTCCTTCGAAAGAATATTACTGTTGTTTCTAGGACTACTAAATATGCTATCTACAAGTTTGGGTTGAATGATGCCGAAATCGTATTCTGGTAAAAATTCTTGACCCGTCGGACGACTGAGCATTTTCGTACAATTTTTACACAAGTTTTTTTTTTTTTTTGACAGACTATTCCATTTTTTTCTTGGACCTCCAAATATAGTATCCTCAAGTTTTCGTGCCACAAAGGACATATTGCATTCTGGTCAAAATTATTGGCCAGTCAGAGCTTGGGACATTTTCGTACAATATCTTCCGGGATTTTTTTTTTCTTTCGAAAGAATTTTATTGTTGTTCTTAGGACCACTAAATGTGCTATCTACAGGTTTTGGTGCAAAAATGCCGACACCGTATTCTGGTAAAAATTCTTGACCAGTCGGGCGAATGGGCATTTTATTACAATTTTTACCTAAGTTTTTTTTTTTGACGGACTATTCCATGTGATTCATGGACCTCTAAGTATAGTATCTTCAAGTTTTTGTGCAAAAAAGACGAAATTGCGTTCTAGTCAAAATTCTTGACCAGTCGGAGCTAGGAGCATTTTCGTACAATATTTACCGGGATTTTATATTCTTTCGAAAGAATTTTACTGTAGTTTCTAGCACTACTAAATATGCTATCTAAAACTTTTGGTGCAAAAATGCCAAAACCGTATTTTGATAAAAATTCTTGACCAGTCGGACGACAGGGTATTTTCGTACAATATTTATTCGAGATTTTTTATTTTTTGGGAAGAATTTTACTGTTGTTTCATGGACCACTAAATATGCTATCTACAAGTTTTGGTGGAAAAATCCCGACACCGTATTCTGGTAAAAATTCTTAACCTGTTGGGCGACTGGGATTTTCGTACAATTTTTACACGTTTTGTTTTGTTTTTTTGTTTTTTTTTTCGACTGACTATTTGATTTGTTTCTTTGTCCTCTAAATATAGTACCTTCAAGATTTCGTGCAAAAACGACCACATAGCATTCTGGTCAAAATTATTGACAAGTCAGAGCTAGGGGCATTTTCGTACAATATTTACCTGAGATTTTTTATTCCTCGAAAAGAATTTTACAGCTGTTTCTAGGACAACTAAATATACTATCTACAAATTTTGGTACAAAAATGCCGACACCGTATTTTGGTAAAAATTGTTGACCAATCGGATGACAGGGTATTTTAGTACAATTTTTACACCAATTTTTTTTTTACTTTTTTTTTTTTTTAATGATTATTCCATTTGTTTGTTGGACTTGTAAATATAGTATCTTAACGTTTTCGTGCAAAAAAGACCACATTGTGTTCTGGTCAAAATTCTTGACCTGTCGGAGCTAGGGGCATTTTCGTACAATATTTACCGTGATTTTTTATTCTTTCGAAAGAGTTTTACAGCTGTTTCTAGGACAACTAAGTATGCTATCTACATGTTTTGGTGCAAAAATTCCGAAATTGTCTTTTGTAAAAATTCTTGACCAGTCGGACGACAAGGCATTTTCGTACAATTTTTACCCGAGATTTTGTATTCTTTCGAAAGAAATGTACAGTTGTTTCTAGGACCACTAACTATGCTATCTACAAGTTTTGGTGCAAAAATTACGACACCGTATTCTAGCAAAAATTCTTGACCAGTCGGACGACAGGGCATTTTCGTACAGACTATTCTATTTGTTTCTTTGACCACTAAATGTAATACCTTCATGTTTTAGTGCAAAAACGAACATATTGCCTTTTGGTCAAAATTATTGACCAGTCGGAGATAGGGTCATTTTCGCGCCTAATTTGCCTGAGATTTTTCATTATTTCAAAAGAATTGTACAGTTGTTTCTAGGACCACTAAATACGCTATCTACAAGTTTTGGTGCAAAAATACCGACACGGTTTTTTGGGAAAAATTCTTAACCAGTAGGACGACATGGCATTTTCATACAATTTTTACACAATTTATTTTTATTTATTTATTTATTTATTTTCGACTGACTATTCCATTTGTTTCTTGGACCTCTAAATACAGTATCGTTAAGTTTTTGTGCAAAAACGACCACATTGCGTTCTGGTCAAAATTATTGGCTAGTCGGAGCTAGGGGCATTTTCATACAATATTTACTCGAAATTTTTTATTCTTTCGAAAGAATTTTACAGCTGTTTCCAAGACCCCGTAATATGCTATCTACAAGTTTGGGGCAACAATGCCGACACCGTATTCTGGTAAAAATTCTTGACAAGCCGGACGACAGGGCATTTTCGTACAGTTTTTACACAATTTTTATTTTTATTTTTTATTTTTTTTCCGACTGGCTATTGCATTTGTTTCTTGGACCTTTTAATATAGTATCTTCATGTTTTCAAGCAAAAACGAGCACATTGCGTTCTAGTGAAAATTATTGACAAGTCAGAGCTAGGGGCATTTTCGTACAATATTTACCCGAGATTTTTTATTCTTTCGAAAGAATTTTACAACTGATTCTAGAACCACTAAATATGCTATGTACAAATTCTGGTGCAAAAGTGCGAAGACCATATGCTGGTAAAAATTCTTCACCAATCGGACGACAGGGCATTTTAGTAAAATTTTTACACCGGTTTTTTTTTTTTTTTCAACTGAGTATTCCATTAGTTTCTTGGACCTCTAAATATAGTATCTTCAAGTTTTCGTCCAAAAATGACCACATTGCGTTCGGAGTTATGGGAATTTTCGTACAATATTTACCCGAAATTTTTTATTGTTTCGAAAGAAATTTACAGTTGTTTCTAGGACCACTAAATATGCTATCTACAAGTTTTGGTGCAATAATGCCGGCACCGTATTCTGGTAGAAATTCTTGACCAGTCGGACGACAAGGCATTTTCGTACAATATTTACCCGAGATTTTTTTTTTTCGAAAGAAATTTACAGTGTTTTCTAGGACCACAAAATAAGCTATCTACAAGTTTTGGTGCAAAAATGCCGACACCTTATTCTGGTAAAAATTCTTGACCAGTCGGACGATAGGGCATTTTCGTACAATTTTTACACTAGTTTTTTTTTCTTCTTCTTTTGTCGACTGACTATTCCATTTGTTTATTTGACCTCTAAATATATTACCTTCTTGTTTTCGTGCAAAAACGAACATATTGCTTTTTGGTCAAAATTATTGACCAGTCAGAGCTATGGTCATTTTCGTGCAAAATTTGCCCGAGATTTTTCATTCTTTCGAGAGAATTTTACAGTTGTTTCTAGGACCACTAAGCATACTATCTACAAGTTTTGGTGCCGAATTGCCAACACCGTATTCTGGGAAAAATTCTTGACTAGTCGGACGACAGGGAATTTTGTACAATTTTTACACAATTTTTTTTTTTGACTCACTATTCCATTTGTTTCCTGGACCTCTAAATACAGTATCTTCAATTTTTCGTGCCAAAATGATCACATTGCGTTCCGGTCAAAATTATTGGCTAGTTGGAGCTAGGGGCATTTTCGTACTATATTTACCCTAGATTTTTTATTCTTTCGAAAGAAATTTACAGCTGTTCCTAGGACCACGAAATATGCTATCTACAAGTCTGGTGCGAAAATGCCGACTCCGTATTTTGGTAAAAATTCTTGACCATCCGGACGATAGGGCTTTTTTGTAGAATTTTTACACAAGTTTTTTTTTTTTTTTTTTTTTTTTTTTTTTTTTTTTTTTCCGTCTTACTATTCCTTCTGTTTCTTTGACGTCTAAATATAGTACCTTCAAGTTTCGTGCAAAAACGAACATATTGCGTATTGGTCAAAATTATGGACCAGTCGGTGCTAGGGGCATTTTCGGGCAAAATTTGCCCGAGATTTTTTATTCTTTCGAAAGAATGTTACAGTTGTTTCTAGGACCACTAAATATGCTATCTACAAGTTTTGGTGCAAAAATGCAGACACCGTATTCTGGCAGAAATTCTTGACCAGTCGGACGACAGGGCATTTTCGTACAATTTTTACACAAGTTTTTTTTTTTTTTCGACTGACTATTCCATTTGTTTCTTGGATCTCTAAATATAGTATCTTCAAGTTTTCAGGCAAAAATGACGACATTGCGTTCTGTCAAAATTATTGACAAGTCGGAGCTACGGGCATTTTCGTACAATATTTACCCGAGATTTTTTTTTTCTTTCGAAAGAATTTTACAGCTGTTTCTAGAACCACTAAATATGCTATCTACAAGTTTTGGTGCAAAAATGCCGACACCGTATTCTGGTAAAAATTCTTGACCAATCGGACGAGAGGGCATTTTAGTACAATTTTTACACCAGTTTTTTTTTTTTTTTTTTCTCTACTGAGTATTCCATTTGTTTCTTGGACCTCTAAATATAGTATATTCAAGTTTTCATGCAAAAAAGACCACATTGCGTTTTGGTCAATATTCTTGATCTGTCAGAGCTATGGGCACTTTCGTACAATATTTACCGGGATTTTTTATTCTTTCGATAGAATTTTACCGTTGTTTGAAGGACCACTAAATATGCTATCTACAAGTTTTGGAGTAAAAATTCCGACATCGTCTTTTGGTAAAAATTCTTGACCAGTTGGATGAGAGGGCGTTTTTGTACAACTTTTACACAAGATTTTTTTTTTTCGACAGAGTATTTCATTTGTTTCTTTGACCACTAAATATAATACCTTCATGTTTCCGTGCAAAAACGAACATATTGCCTTTTGGTCAAAATTATTGACCAGTCGGAGATAAGGTCATTTTCGCCCCTAATTTGCCTGAGATTTTTCATTATTTCGAAAGAATTGTACAGTTGTTTCTAGGACCACTAAATACGCTATCTACAAGTTTTGGTGCAAAAATACCGACACGGTATTCTGGGAAAAATTCTTAACCAGTAGGACGACATGGCATTTTCATACAATTTTTACACAATTTATTTTTATTTATTTATTTAATTTTTATTTTCGACTGACTATTCCACTTGTTTCTTGGACCTCTAAATACAGTATCGTTAAGTTTTTGTGCAAAAACGACCATATTGCGTTCTGGTCAAAACTATTGCCTAGTCGGAGCTAAGAGCATTTTCATACAATATTTACCCGAAATTTTTTATTCTTTCGAAAGAATTTTACAGCTGTTTCCAGGACCCCGTAATATGCTATCTACAAGTTTGGGGCAACAATGTCGACACCGTATTCTGTTAAAAATTCTTGACAAGCCGGACGACAGGGCATTTTGGTACAGCTTTTACACAATTTTTTTTTTATTTTTTATTTTTTTTCCGACTGACTATTCCATTTGTTTCTTGGACCTTTTAATATAGTATCTTCATGTTTTCATGCAAAAACGAGCACATTGCGTTCTGGTGAAAATTATTGACAAGTCAGAGCTAGGGGCATTTTCGTACAATATTTACCCGAGATTTTTTATTATTTCGAAAGAATTTTACAACTGATTCTAGAACCACTAAATATGCTATGTACAAGTTCTAGTGCAAAAGTGTGAAGACCATATGCTGGTAAAAATTCTTGACCAATCGGACGACAGGGCATTTTAGTAAAATTTTTACACCGGTTTTTTTTTTTTTTTTCAACTGAGTATTCCATTAGTTTCTTGGACCTCTAAATATAGTATCTTCAAGTTTTCGCCCAAAAACGACCACATTGCGTTCGGAGTTATGGGCATTTTTGTACAATATTTACCCGAAATTTTTTATTGTTTCGGAAGAAATTTACAGTTGTTTCTAGGAGCACTAAATATGCTATCTACAAGTTTTGGTGCAAAAATGCCGGCACCGTATTCTGGTAGAAATTCTTGACCAGTCGGACGACAGGGCATTTTCGTACTATATTTACCCGAGATTTTTTATTCTTTTGAAAGAAATTTACAGCTGTTTCTAGGACCACGAAATTTGATATCTACAAGTCTGGTGCGAAAATGCCGAGTCCGTATTTTGGTAAAAATTCATGACCATCCGGACGATAGGACTTTTTTGTAGAATTTTTACACAAGTTTTTTTTTTTTTTTTTTCGTCTTACTATTCCTTCTGTTTCTTTGACGTCTAAATATAGTACCTTCAAGTTTCGTGCAAAAATGAACATATTGCGTATTGGTCAAAATTATGGACCAGTTGGTGCTAAGGGCATTGTCGGGAAAAATTTGCCCGAGATTTTTTATTCTTTCGAAAGAATGTTACAGTTGTTTCTAGGACCACTAAATATGCTATCTACAAGTTTTGGTGCAAAAATGCAGACACCGTATTCTGGCAGAAATTCTTGACCAGTCGGACGACAGGGCATTTTCGTACAATTTTTACACAAGTTTTTTTTTTCTTCGACTGACTATTCCATTTGTTTCTTGGATCTCTAAATATAGTATCTTCAAGTTTTCAGGCAAAAATGACGACATTGCGTTCAGTCAAAATTATTGACAAGTCGGAGCTAGGGGCATTCTCGTACAATATTTACCCGAGATTTTTTATTCTTTCGAAAGAATTTTACAGCTGTTTCTAGAACCACTAAATATGCTATCTAGAAGTTTTGGTGCAAAAATGCCGACACCGTATTATGGTAAAGATTCTTGACCAATCGGACGAGAGGGCATTTTAGTACAATTTTTACACCAGTTTTTGTTTTTTTTTCTCTTCTGAGTATTCCATTTGTTTCTTGGACCTCTAAATATAGTATATTCAAGTTTTCATGCAAAAAAGACCACATTGCGTTCTGGTCAATATTCTTGATCTGTCAGAGCTATGGGCACTTTCGTACAATATTTACCGGGATTTTTTATTCTTTCGAAAGAATTTTACCGTTGTTTGAAGGACCACTAAATATGCTATCTACAAGTTTTGGAGCAAAAATTCCAACATCGTCTTTTGGTAAAAATTCTTGACCAGTTGGATGAGAGGGCGTTTTCGTACAACTTTTACACAAGATTTTATTTTTTCGACAGAGTATTTCATTGTTTCTTTGACCACTAAATATAATACCTTCATGTTTCCGTGCAAAAACGAACATATTGCCTTTTGTCAAAATTATTGACCAGTCGGAGCTTGGGTCATTTTCGTGCAACATTTGCCCGAGATTTTTCATTCTTTTGAAAGAATTATACAGTTGTTTCCAGGACCACTAAAAATGCTATCTACAAGTTTTGGTGTAAAAATGCCGACACCGTATTCTAGGAAAAATTCTTAACTGGTTGGACGACCTGGAATTTTCGTACAATTCTTACACAAGTTTTTTTTTATATATATATATTTATTTTCGACTGAGTATTCCTTTTGTTTCTTGGACCTCTAAATAGAGTATCTTCAAGTTTTCATGCAAAAAAGACCACATTGCGTTCTGGTCAATATTCTTGAGCTGTCGGAGCTAGGGGCATTTTCGTACAATATTTTCTGGGATTTTTTATTCATTCGAAAGAATTTTACAGTTGTTTCTAGGACCACTAAATATGCTATCTACAAGTTTTGGTGCAACAATGCAGACACCGTATTCAGGCAAAAATTCTTGATCAGTCGGACGACAGGGTATTTTCGTACAGTTTTTACAAAAGTCTTTTTTTTTTTTTTGGTTTTGTTTCGACTGTCTATGCCATTTGTTTCTTGGACCTCTAAATATAGTATCTTCAAGTTTTCATGCAAAAACGACCACATTGCGATCTGGTCAAAATTATTGACAAGTCAGAATTAGGGGCATTTTCGTACAATATTTACCCGAGTTTTTTTATTCTTTCGAAAGAATTTTACAGCATTTTCTAGAACCACTAAATATGCTATCTACAAGTTTTGGTGCAAAAATACAAAGACTGTATGCTGGAAAAAATTCTTGACCAATACGACCGCAGGGCATTTTAGTAAAATTTTTACACCATTTTTTTTTTTTTTCAACTGAGTATTCCATTAGTTTCTTGGACCTCTAAATATGGTATCTTCAAGTATTCGTCCAAAAACGACGACATTGCGTTCGAAGCTATGGCCATTTTCGTCCAATATTTACCCGAGATTTTTTATACTTTTTGAATGAAATTTACAGTTGTTTCTAGGACCACTAAATATGCTATCTACAAGTTTTAGTGCAAAAATGCCGACACCGTATTCTGGCAGAAATTCTTGACCAGTCGGACGACAGGGCATTTTCGTTCAATTTTTACACGTTTTTTTTTTTCGACTGACTATTCCATTTGTTTCTTGGATCTCTAAATATAGTATCTTCAAGTTTTCATGCAAAAATGACCACATTGCGTTCTGGTCAAAATTATTGACAAGTCGGAGCTAGAGGCATTTTCGTACAATATTTACCCAAGATTTTTTATTCCTTCGAAAGAATTTTACAGCTGTTTCTAGAACCACTAAATATGTTATTTACAAGTTTTGGGGCAAAAATGCCGACACCGTATTCTGGTAAAATATCTTGACCAATCGGACGACAGGGCATTTTAGTATAATTTTTACACCAGTTTTATTTTTTATTTTATTTTTTTTTCTTTTTCTTTCAACTGAGTATTCCATTTGTTTCTTGGACCTCTAAATATAGTTTCTTCAAGTTTTAATGCCAAAAAGACCACATTGCGTTCTGGTCAATATTCTTGATCTGTCGGAGCTATCGGCATTTTCGTACAATATTTGCCGGGATTTTTTATTCTTTCGAAAGAATTTTACAGTTGTTTGAAGGACCACTAAATATGCTATCTACAAGGTTTGGAGCGAAAATTCCGACACCGTCTTTTGGTAAAAATTCTTGACCAGTCGGACGACAGGGCGTTTTCGTACAATTTTTACCCAAGATTTTTTTTTTCGACAGAGCATTTCATTTGTTTCTTTGACCACTAAATATAATACCTTCATGTTTCCGTGCAAAAACGAACATATTGCCTTCTGTCAAAATTATTGACCAGTCGGAGCTTGGGTCATTATCGTGCAACATTTGCCCGAGATTTTTCATTCTTTCGAAAGAATTATACAGTATTCTGGGAAAAATTCTTAACTGGTCAGACGACATGGAATTTTCGTACAATTTTTACACAAGTTTTATTTTTATTTTTTTTTATATATATTTTCGTCTGAGTATTCCATTTGTTTCTTGGACCTCTAAATATAGTATCTTCAAGTTTTCATGCAAAAAAGATCACATTGCGTTCTGGTCAATATTCTTGATCTGTCGGAGCTAGGGGCATTTTCGTACAATATTTCCAGGGATTTTTTATTCGTTCGAAAGAATTTTACAGTTGTTTCTAGGAGCACTAAATATGCTATCTTCAAGTTTTAGTGCAAAAATGAAGACACCGTATTCTGGGAAAAATTCTTAAACAGTTGGACGACAGGGTATTTTCGTACAGTTTTTACCTGAGATTTTTTATTTTTTATTTTTATATTTTTTTCCGACTAAATATTCCCTTTGTTTCTTGGACCTCTAAATATAGTATCTTCAAGTTTTCGTCCAAAAATGACCACATTGCGTTCTGGTCAAAATTATTGGCCAGTCGAAGCTAGGGGCATTTTCGTACAATATTTACCCGAGATTTTTTATTCTTTCGAAAGAATTTTACAGCTGTTTCTAGGACCACGAAATATGCTATGTACAAGTTTGATGAAAAAATACCGACACCGTATTTTGGTAAAAATTCTTGACCATCTGGATGACGGGGCATATTTGTACAATTTTAACACAATTTTTTTTTTCTACTGACTATTCCTTTTGTTTCTTTAACCTCTAAATATAGTACCTTCACAATTCGTGCCGAAAAGAACATATTGCGTACTGGTAAAAATTATGGACCAGTCGGTGTTGGGGGCATTTTCGGGGAAAATTTGGCTGAGATTTTTTATTCTTTCGAAAGAATTTTACAGTTGTTTCTAGGAACACTAAATATGCTATCTGCAAGTTTCTGTGCAAAGATGCAGACACCGTATTCTGGCAAAAATTCTTAACCATTCGGACGACAGGGCATTTTCGTACAGTTTTTACACAAGTATTTTTTTTTTCGACTGACTATTCCATTTGTTTCATGGACCTCTAAATATAGTATCTTCAAGTTTTAATGCAAAAATGACCACGTTGCGCTCTGGTCAAAATTATTGACAAGTCGGAACTAGGGGTATATTCGTACAATATTTACCGGAGATTTTTTATTCTCTCGAAAGAATTTTGCAGCTGTTTTAGAACCACTAAATATGCTATCTAAAAGTTCTGGTGCAAAAATGCAGAGACCGTATGCGGGTAAAAATTCTTGACCAAACGGACGACAGGGCATTGCGTTCGTAGCTAAATATAGTATCTTCAAGTTTTCGTCCAAAAACGACCACATTGCGTTAGTAGCTAGGGGCATTTTCGTACATTATTTACCCGGATTTTTTATTCTTTCAAAAGAAATTTACAGTTGTTTCTACGACCACTAAATATGATATCTACAAGTTTTGGTACAAAAATCCCGACACCGTATTCTGGTAAAATTTCTTGAACAATGGGGCGACAGGGCATTTTCGTACAATATTTACCCGGATTTTTTATTTTTTCGGAAGAATTTTAAAGTTGTTTCTAGGACCACTAAATATGGTATCAACAAGTTTTGGTGCAAAATTTCCGACACCGTATTTTGGTAAAAATTCTTGACCGGTCAGACGGCAGGGCATTTTCACTCAATTTTTACAAAAGTATTTTTTTTTTCGACTGTCTATTCCATTTCTTTCTTTGACCTCCAAATATAATACCTTCATGTTTTCGTGCAAAAACGATCATATTGCATTTTGGTCAAAATTATTGACCAGTCAGAGCAAGGGTCATTTTCGAGCAAAATTTGCCCAAGATTTTGCATTCTTTCGAAAGAATTTTACAGTTGTTTCTAGGACAACTAAATATGCTCTCTACAAGTTTTGGTGCAAAAATGCCGACACCGTATTTTGGGAAAAATTCTTGACCAGTCGGTCGACTTGGCATTTTCGTACAATTGTTTTTTTTCGACTGACTATTACATTTGTTTCTTGGACCTCTAAATACAGTATCTTCGAGTTTCCGTGCAAAAACGAACACATTGCGTTCTGGTCAAAATTTTTAGCTAGTCGGAGCTAGGGGCATTTTTGTACAATATTTACCCGAGATTTTTTTGTTCTTTCAAAAGAGTTTCACAACTGTTTCTAGGACCACGAAATATGATATCTACAGGTTTGGTGCAAAAATGCCGACACTGTATTCTGGTAAAAATTCTTGACAAGCCGGATGACAGGGCATTTTTTGTTAGATTTCTACACAAGTTTATTTTCGACTGACTATTCCATTTGTTTCTTGGATCTCTAAATATAGTATCATCATGTTTTCCTGCAAAAACGAACACATTACATTCTGGTCAAATTTCTAGACCTGTCGGAGCTAGCGGCATTTTCGTACAATATTTACCCGAGATTTTTTATTCTTTCGAAAGAATTTTAAGGTTGTTTATAGGACTAATAAATACGCTATCTTCAAGATTTGGTGCAAAAATGCCGACACCATATTCTGGTAAGAATTCTTGACCAGTCGAACGACAGGGCATTTTCGTACAATTTTTAAACAAGTTATTTATTTATTTATTTACTTATTTCAACTGAATATTCCATTTTTTTCTTGGATCTCCAAATATATTATCATCAAGTTTTCCTGCAAAAACAACCACATTGCTCTCTGGTCAAAATTGTTGAACAGTCTTAGCTAGGGGCATTTTCGTGCAATTTTTACCCGAGATTTTTTATTCTTTCGAAAGAATTTTACAGTTGTTTCAAGGAATACTAAATATGCTATCTTCATGTTTTGGTGCAAAAATTCCGACACCAAATTCTTGTAAGAATTCCAGACCAGTCGAACGACAGGGCATTTTCGTACAATTTTTACTCTAGTTCTTTTTTTTTGACTAACTATACCATTTGTTTCTTGGATCTCTAAATATAGTATCGTCATGTTTTCCTGCAAAAACGACCATATTGCGTTCTGGTCAAAATTGTTGACCAGTCGGAACTAAGGGCATTTTCGTACAATATTTACCCGAGATTTTTTATTCTTCAAAAGAATTTTTCAAGTTGTTTCTAGGACTACTAAATATGCTACCTTCAAGTTTTGGTTCAAAAATGCCGACACCATATTCTGGTAAAAATTCTCGACCAGTCGAACGACAGGGCATTTTCGTACAATTTTTAGACAAGTTTTTTTTTTTTTTTTTTTCCCTCGAATGACTATTCCATTTGTTTCTTGGATCTCTAAATATAGTATCATCATGTTTTCCTGCAAGAACGACCACATTGCGTTCTGGTTAAAATTGTTGACCAGACGGAGCTATGGGCATTTTCGTTCAATATTTACCCGAGATTTTTTATTTTTCGAAAGAATTTTACAGTTGTTTCTAGGACTACTAAATATGCTATCTTCATGTTTTGGTGCAAAAATTCCGACACCATATTCTTGTAAGAATTTTTGACCAGTCGAACGACCGGGCATTTTCGTACAATTTTTACAAATTTTTTTTTTGACTAACTATACCATTTCTTTCTCGGATCTCTAAATACAGTATCGTCAAGTTTTCCTGCAAAAACTATCATATTGCGTTATGGTCAAAATTGTTGACCAGTCGGAACTAGGGGCATTTTCGTACAATATTTACCCGAGATTTTTTATTCCTTCGAAAGAATTTTACAGTTGTTTCTAGGACTACTAAATATGCTATCTTCAAGTTTTGGTTCAAAAATGCCGAAATCATATTCTGGTAAGAATTGTCGACCAGTCGAACGACAGGGCATTTTCGTACAAATTTTACACAAATTTTTTCTTTTTTTTTTTTAATGTTTAATTTTTAATTTTTTTTTTCACACGACTGACTTTTACATTTGTTTCATGGACCTCTAAATGCAGTACCATCTTGTTTTCACGTAAAAACGACCACATTGTGTTCTGGCCAAAATTGTTGACCAGTGGGAGCTAGGGGCATTTTCGTACAATATTTACCGGGATTTTTATCTTTCGAAAGAATTTTATGGTTGTTTCTAGGACTACTAAATATGCTATCTTCATGTTTTGGTGCAAAAATTCCGACACCATATTCTTGTAAGAATTCCTGAGCAGTCAAACGACTGGGCATTTTCGTACAATTTTTAAACAAGTTTTTATTTATTTATTTATTTATTTTGACTGAATATTCCATTTTTTTCTTGGATCTCTAAATATGCTATCTGCTCAAAATTGTTGAGCAGTCTGAGCTAGGGGCATTTTCGTCCAATTTTTACCCGAGATTTTTTATACTTTCGAAGGAATTTTACAGTTGTTTCTAGGACTACTAAATATGCTATCTTCATGTTTTGGTGCAAAAATTATGACACGAAATTCTTGTAAGAATTCCAGACCAGCCGAACGACTGGGCATTTTCGTACAATTTTTACTCAAGTTTTTTTTTTTGGACTAACTATACCATTTGTTTCTTGGATCTCTAAATATAGTATCTCCAAGTTTTCCTGTAAAAACGACCATATTGCGTTCTTGTCAAAATTGTTGACCAGTCGGAACTAAGGGCATTTTCGTACAATATTTACCCGAGATTTTTTATTCTTTCGAAAAAATTTTATATTTGTTTCCAGGACTACTAAATATGCTATCTTCAAGTTTTGGTTCAAAAATGCCGACACCATATTCAGGTAAGAATTCTCGACCAGTCGAACGACAGGGCATTTTCGTACAATTTTTACACAAATTTTTTTTTTCTTTTTCGAATGACTATTCCATTTGTTTCTTGGATCTCTAAATATAGTATCATTATGTTTTCCTGCAAAAACGACCACATTGCGTTCTGGTTAAAAATTTTGACCAGTCGGAGCTAGGGGCATTATCGTTCAATATTCCCCCGGATTTTTATTCTTTCGAAAGAATTTACAGTTGTTTCGGGACTACTAAATATGCTACTTCATGTTTTGGTGCAAAAATTCCGACACCATATTCTTGTAAGAATTCCAGACATGTCGAACGACTAGGCATTTTCGTACAATTTTTACTGAAGTTTGTTTTTTTTTTTGACTAACTACACCATTTGTTTCTTGGATCTCAAAATATAGTATCGTCAAGTTTTCCTGCAAAAATGATCATATTGTGTTCTGGTCAAAATTGTTGACCAGTCGGAACTAGGGGCATTTTCGTACAATATTTACCCTAGATTTTTTATTCTTTTGAAAGAATTTTACAGTTGTTTCTAGGAATACTAAATATGCTATCTTCAAGTTTTGGTTCAAAAATGGCGACACCATATTCTGGTAAGAATTGTCGACCAGTCGAACGACAGGGCATTATCGTACAATTTTTACACAACTGACTTGAACATTCGTTTCATGGACCTCTAAACGCAGTACCATCCTTTTTTCACGTAAAAACGACCACATTGCGTTCTGGTCAAAATTGTTGTCCAGTCGGAGCTAGGGGCATTTTCGTACAATATTTTCCCGGGATTTTTTATTCTTTCGAAAGAATTTTACTGTTGTTTCTAGGACTACTAAATATGCTATCCTCATGTTTTGATTCAAAAAATTTGACACCATATTCTTGCAAGAATTCCTGACCAGTTGAACGACTGGGCATTTTCGTACAATTTTTAGACAAGTTTTTTTTTTTGACTGACTATTCCATTTGTTTCGTGGATCTCTAAATATAGTATCGTCGAGTTTTCCTGCAAAAACGACCACATTACGTTCTGGTTAAAATTGTTGACCAGTCGGAGCTAGGGGCATTTTCGTTCAATGTTTACCCGAGATTTTTTATTCTTTCGAAAGAATTTTACAGTTGTTTCTAGGACTACTAAATACGCTGTCTTCAGGTTTCGTTGCAAAAATGTCGAAACCATATTCTGGTAAAAATTCTTGACCAGTCAAACGACAGGGCATTTTCGGACAATTTTTATACAGTTTTTTTTTTTTTTTTTTTTTTTTTCACACGACTGACTTTTACATTCGTTTCATGGACCTCTAAATGCAGTACCATCCGTTTTTCACGTAAAAACGACCACATTGCGTTCTGGTCAAAATTGTTGACCAGTTGGAGCTAGGGGCATTTTCGTACAATATTTACCCGGGATTTTTCATTCTTTCGAAAGTATTTTACAGTTGTTTCTAGGACTACTAAATATGCTATCTTCATGTTTTGGTGCAAAAATTATGACACGAAATTCTTGTAAGAATTCCAGACCAGCCAAACGACTGGGCATTTTCGTACAATTTTTACTCAAGTTTTTTTTTTTGACTAACTATACCATTTGTTTCTTGGATCTCTAAATATAGTATCGTCAAGTTTTCCTGCAAAAACGACCATATTGCGTTCTGGTCAAAATTGTTGACCAGTCGGAACTAGGGGCATTTTCGTACAATATTTACCCAAGATTTTTATTTTTTTCGAAGAATTTTACAGTTGTTCTAGGACTACTAAAATGCTATCTCAAGTTTTGGTTCAAAAATGCCGACACCATATTCTGGTAAGAATTCTCGACCAGTCGACGACAGGGCATTTCGTTACAATTTATACACGTTTTTTTTTCTTTTTCGAATGACTATCCATTTGTTTCTTGGATCTCTAAATATAGTATCATCATGTTTTTCCTGCAAAAATGACCACATTGCGTTCTGGTTTAAAATGTTGAACAGTCGTAGCTAGGGCATTACGTTCAATATTTACCCCGGATTTTTTATTCTTTCGAAAGAATTTTACAGTTGTTTCTAGGACTACTAAATATGCTATCTTCATGTTTTGGTGCAAAAATTCGACACCATATTCTTGTAAGAATTTTTGACCAGCGAACGACTGGGCATTTTCGTACAATTTTTACTAATTTTTTTGACTAACTATACCATTTCTCTCGGATCTCTAAATACAATATCGTCAGTTTTCCTGCAAAAATATCATTGCGTTATGGTCAAATTGTTGACCAGTCGGAACTAGGGCATTTTCGTACAATATTTACCCGAGATTTTTTATTCCTTCGAATGAATTTTACAGTTGTTTCTAGGACTACTAAATATGCTATCTTCAAGTTTTGGTTCAAAAATGCCGAAATCATATGCTGGTAAGAATTGTCGACCAGTCGAACGACAGGGCATTTTGTTCGTACAAATTTACACAAATTTTTTTTTTTATTTTTTATTTTTTTTTTTTTTCACACGACTGACTTTACATTTGTTTCATGGACCTCTAAATGCAGTACCATCTTGTTTTCACGTAAAAACGACCACATTGTGTTCTGGCCAAAATTGTTGACCAGTGGGAGCTAGGGGCATTTTCGTACAATATTTACCCGGGATTTTTTATTCTTTCGAAAGAATTTTATGGTTGTTTCTAGGACTACTAAATATGCTATCTTCATGTTTTGGTGCAAAAATTCCGACACCATATTCTTGTAAGAATTCCTGAGCAGTCAAACGACTGGGCATTTTCGTACAATTTTTAAACAAGTTTTTATTTATTTATTTATTTATTTTGACTGAATATTCCATTTTTTTCTTGGATCTCTAAATATGCTATCTGCTCAAAATTGTTGAGCAGTCTGAGCTAGGGGCATTTTCGTCCAATTTTTACCCGAGATTTTTTATACTTTCGAAGGAATTTTACAGTTGTTTCTAGGACTACTAAATATGCTATCTTCATGTTTTGGTGCAAAAATTATGACACGAAATTCTGTAAGAATTCCAGACAGCCCGAACGACGGGACATTTCGTACAATTTTTACTCAGTTTTTTTTTTTTTGACTAACTATACCATTTGTTTCTTGGATCTCTAAATATAGTATTCCCAAGTTTCCTGCAAAACGACAATAATGCGTCTGGTCAAAATGTTGACCAGTCAGAACTAAGGGGCATTTTCGTCAATATTTACCCGAGATTTTTTATTCTTTCGAAAAAATTTTATATTTGGTTTCCAGGCTACTAAATATGCTATCTTCAAGTTTGGTTCAAAATGCCGACATCATATTCAGGTAAGAATCTCGACCAGTCGAACGACAGGGCATTTTCGTACAATTTTTTTCCTTACAATTTACACAAATTTTTTTTCTTTTTCGAATGACTATTCCATTTGTTTCTTGGATCTCTAAATATAGTATCATCATGTTTTCCTGCAAAAACGACCACATTGCGTTCTGGTTAAAAATTTTGACCAGTCGGAGCTAGGGGCATTATCGTTCAATATTTACCCCGGATTTTTTATTCTTTCGAAAGAATTTTACAGTTGTTTCTGGGACTACTAAATATGCTACCTTCATGTTTTGGTGCAAAAATTCCGACACCATATTCTTGTAAGAATTCCAGACATGTCGAACGACTAGGCATTTTCGTACAATTTTTACAGAAGTTTTTTTTTTTTTTTGACTAACTACACCATTTGTTTCTTGATCACAAAATATAGTATCGTCAAGTTTTCCTGCAAAAATGATCATATTGTGTTCTGGTCAAAATTGTTGACCAGTCGGAACTAGGGGCATTTTCGTACAATATTTGCCCGAGATTTTTTATTCTTTTGAAAGAATTTTACAGTTGTTTCTAGGAATACTAAATATGCTATCTTCAAGTTTTGGTTCAAAAATGGCGACATCATATTCTGGTAAGAATTGTCGACCAGTCGAACGACAGGGCATTATCGTACAATTTTTACACAACTGACTTTTACATTCGTTTCATGGACCTCTAAATGCAGTACCATCCTTTTTTCACGTAAAAACGACCACATTGCGTTCTGGTCAAAATTGTTGGCCAGTCGGAGCTAGGGGCATTTTCGTACAATATTTTCCCGGGATTTTTTATTCTTTCGAAAGAATTTTACAGTTGTTTCTAGGACTACTAAATATGCTATCTTCATGTTTTGATTCAAAAAATTTGACACCATATTCTTGCAAGAATTCCTGACCAGTCGAACGACTGGGCATTTTCGTACAATTATTAGACAAGTTTTTTTTTGACGATAGCCATTTGTTTCGTGGATCTCTAACTATGTATCGTCGAGTTTCCTGCAAAAATGACCACATACGTTCTGGTTAAAAACTGTTGACCAGAGTCGGAGCTAGGGCATTTTCGTTCAACGTTACCCGAGATTTTTTATTCTTTCGAAAGGAATTTTACAGTTGTTTCTAGGACTACTAAATACGCTGTCTTCAGGTTTCGGTGCAAAAATGTCGAAACCATATTCTGGTAATAAAATTCTGACCAGTCGAACGACAGGGCATTTTCGGACAATTTTTATACAGATTTTTTTTTTTTTTTTTTTTTTTCACAACGAATGACTTTTACATTCGTTTCCGGACTTAAATGCAGTAGATACCGTCTTTTTTCCACGTAAAACGACCACATTGCGTTCTGTCAAAATTGTTGAACAGTTGGAGCTAGGGGCATTTTCGGTACAATATTTACCCGGGATTTTTCATTCTTTCGAAAGTATTTTACAGTTGTTCTAGGACTACTAAATATGCTATCTTCATGTTTTGGTGCAAAAATTATGACACGAAATTCTTGTAAGAATCCAGACCAGCCAAACGACGGGCATTTTCGCTACAATTTTACTCAAGTTTTTTTTTTTTGACAACTATAACATTTGTTTCTTGGATCTCTAAATTAGTACGCGTCAGTTTTCCTGCAAAAACGACCATATCGCGTTCTGGTCAAAATTGTGACAGTCGGAACTAGGGCATTTTCGTACAATATTTACCCACGATTTTTTTTTTTCGAAAGAATTTTACAGTTGTTTCTAGGACTACTAAATATGCTATCTTCAAGTTTTGGTTCAAAAATGCCGACACCATATTCTGGTAAGAATTCTCGACCAGTCGGACGACAGGGCATTTTCGTACAATTTATACACGTTTTTTTTTTCTTTTTCGAATGACTATTCCATTTGTTTCTTGGATCTCTAAATATAGTATCATCATGTTTTCCTGCAAAAATGACCACATTGCGTTCTGGTTAAAATTGTTGACCAGTCGTAGCTAGGGGCATTATCGTTCAATATTTACCCGGATTTTTTATTCTTTCGAAAAGAATTTTCCAAATGTTTCTAGGTGCATACTAAATTATGCTATCTTCATGTTTTGGTGCAAAAATCGACACCATATTCTTGTAAGAATCAGACAGTCGAAGACTAGGCATTTTCGAACATTTTACTCAAGTTTTTTTTTTTTTTTTTTGTTGACTACACCATTTGTTTCTTGGATCTCAAAATAGTAATCGTCAAGTTTTCCTTGCAAAAAACGATCATATTGCGTTCTGTCAAAAGTTGACCAGTCGGAACTAGGGGCATTCGTCCAATATTTACCCGAGATTTTTTATTCTTTCGAAAGAATTTACAGTTGTTTCTAGACTAACTAAATATGCTATCTTCAAATTATGGTTCAAAAATGCGACCATATTCTAGTAAGAATTGTCGACACCAGTCGAACGACAGGGCGTTTTGTTACCATTTTACAAGTTTTTTTTTTTTTTTTTTTTTTTTTTTTTTTTTTTTTTTTTTTTTTTTTTTTTTTTTTTTTTTTTTTTTTTTTTTTTGTTTTTTTCGCACGCTGAGCTTTTAATTTTGTTCATGGACCTCTAAATGCAGTACCATCTTTTTTTCACGTAAAAACGACACATGGTGTTCTGGTCAAATGTTGACCATCGGAGCTAGGGGCATTTTCGTACAATTTTACCCCGGGATTTTTATCTTTCGAAAAAGAATTTTACAGTTGTTTCTAGGACTACTAAATATGCTATCTTCATGTTTTGATATAAAAAATCCGACACCATATTCTAGTAAGAATTCCTGACCAGTCGAACGACTGGGCATTTTCGTACAATTTTTACACCAGTTTTTTTTTTTTTTTTGACTGACTATTCCATTTGTCTTGGATCTCTAAATATAGTATCGTCAAGTTTTTCTGCAAAAATGACCACATTGCCTTCTGGTTAAAATTGTTGACCAGTCGGAGCTAGGGGCATTTTCGTTCAATGTTTACCCGAGATTTTTTATTCTTTCGAAAGAATTTTACAGTTGTTTCTAGTACTACTAAATATGCTATCTTCAGGTTTCGGTGCAAAAATGCCGAAACCATAATCTGGTAAAAATTCTTGACCAGTCAGAACCGAAAGGGACAGGGCATTATCGTACAATTTTTATAAAGTTTTTTTCTATTTTTTTTTTTATTATTATTTTTTCACTACGACTGACTTTTACATTTGTTTCCGGACCTCTAAATGCAGTACCATCTTTTTTCTGTCAACAAAAACGCCACATTGCGTCTGGTCAAAATTGTTGACCAGTCGAGTTAGGGGCAGTTTTCGTACAATATTTTCCCTGGATTTTTTATTCTTTCGAAGAATTTTACAGTTGTTTCTAGGACTAATAAATATGCTATCTTCAGCTTGATACAAAAATCCCGACACTATATTCTTGTAAGATTCCTACAGTCGAACGACTGGGCATTTTCGTACAATTTTTAGACAAGTTTTTTTTTTTTTTTTGACTGACTATTCCATTTGTTTCTTGGATCTCTAAATATAGTATCGTCAAGTTTTCCTGCAAAAACGACCATATTGCGTTCTGGTCAAAATTGTTGACCAGTCGGAACTAAGGGCATTTTCGTACAGTATTTACCCGAGATTTTTTATACTTTCGAAGGAATTTTACAGTTGTTTCTAGGACTACTAAATATGCTATCTTCATGTTTTGGGGCAAAAATTATGACACGAAATTCTTGTAAGAATTCCAGACTAGCCGAACGACTGGGCATTTTCGTACAATTTTTACTCAAGTTTTTTTTTTTTTGTTTTTAACTACACCATTTTGTTTCTTGGATCTCTAAAATGTATCTCAAGTTTTCCTGCAAAAACGACCATATTGCGTTCTGGTCAAAATTGTTGACCAGTCGGAACTAAGGGCATTTTCGTACAGTATTTACCCGAGATTTTTTATTCTTTCGAAAAAATTTTATATTTGTTTCGAGGACTACTAAATATGCTATCTTCAAGTTTTGGTTCAAAAATGCCGACACCAAATTCATGCGTAAGAATCTCCCATTCGGACGACAGGGCATTTTCGTACAACTTTTACACAAGTTTTTTTTTTCTTTTTCGAATGACTATTCCATTTGTTTCTTGGATCTCTAAATATAGTATCATCATGTTTTCCTGCAAAAACGACCACATTGCGTTCTGGTTAAAATTGTTGACCAGTCGTAGCTAGGGCATTATCGTCAATATTTACCCCGGATTTTTTTTTTTCTTTCGAAAGACTTTTAACAATTGTTTCTAGGACTACTAATATGCTATCTTCATGTTTTGGTGCAAAGACCCCTATTCCTTGGAAGAATTCCGGACCAGTCGAACGACTAGGCATTTTCGAACATTTTTACTCAAGTTTTTTTTTTTTTTTTTGTCTAACTACCCCATTTGTTTCTTGGATCTCAAATATAGTATCGTCAAGTTTTCCTACAAAAACGACATATTGCGTTCTGGTCAAATTGTTGACCAGTCGGAACTAGGGGCATTTTCGTACATATTTACCCGAGATTTTTTTTATTCTTTCGAAAGAATTTTACAGTTGTTTCTAGACTACTAAATATGCTATCTTCATTTCGGTGCAAAAATGCCGAACCCATAATATGGTAAAAATTCTTGACCATTGAAACGACAGGCATTATCGTACAATTTTATAAAGTTTTTTTTATTTTTATTTTTATTTATTTTTTTTTTCACAACGACTGTATTTACATTTGTTTCAGGACCTCTAAATGCAGTACCATCTTTTTTTCACGTAAAAACGACCACAGGTCCTGGTCAAATTGTTGACCAGTCGGAGCTAGGGGCATTTTCGTACAATATTTACCCTGGATGTTTTTATTTCTTTCGAAAGAGTTTTACAGTTGTTTCTAGGACTAATAAATATGCTATCTTCATGTTTTGATACAAAAAATCCGACACTATATTCTTGTAAGAATTCCTGACCAGTCGAACGACTGGGCATTTTCGTACAATTTTTAGACAAGTTTTTTTTTTTTTTGACTGACTATTCCATTTGTTTCTTGGATCTCTAAATATAGTATCGTCAAGTTTTCCTGCAAAAACGACTACATTGCGTTCGGGTTAAAATTGTTGACCTGTCGGAGCTAGGGGCATTTTCGTACAATATTTCGCCGAGATTTTTTATTCTTTCGAAACAATTTTACAATTATTTCTAGGACTAGAAAATATGCTATCTTCATGTTTTGGTGCAAAAATGCCGAAACCATTTTTTGGAAAAAATTCTTGACAAGACGAACCACAGGGCATTTTCGTTCAATTTTTACACAAGTTTTTTTTTAAAAAATTTATTTGTTTCGACTGACTATTCCATTTGTTTCTTTGATCTCTAAATATAGTATCATCATATTTTCCTGCAAAAACGACCACATTGCGTTATGGTCAAAATTCTTGACCTGTCGAGCTTGGGGCATTTTCGTTATATGTTTACTCGAGATTTTTCATTCTTTCGAAAGGATTTTACAGTTATTCTAGGACTACAAAATATGCTATCTTCAAGTTTTGGTGCAAAAATGCCGACACCATATTCTGGTAAGAATTCTTGACCAGTCGAACGACAGGGCATTTTCGTACAATTTTTACACAAGCTTTTTTTTTTTTTTTTGACTGACTATTCCATTTGTTTCTTGGATCTCTAAATATAGTATCATCACGTTTTCCTGCAGAAACGACCAAATTGCGTTCTGGTCAAAATTCTTGAACAGTCGGAGCAAGTGGCATTCTCGTATGTTATTTACCCGAGATTTTTTATTCTTTCGAAAGAATTTTACGGTTGTTTCTAGGACTGCTAAATATGCTATCTTCAAGTTTTGGTGCAAAAATGCCGACACCATATTCTAGTAAGAATTCTTGACTAATCGAACGACAGGGCATTTTCGTACAATTTTTACACAAGATTTTTTTTTTTTTTTTTTTTTTTTCCGACAGACTATTCCATTTGTTTCTTGGAACTCTAAATAGTATCATCAATTTTCCTGCAGAAACGCCCCAAATTGCGTCTGGTCAAATCGTGAACAGCGGAGCTAGTGGCATTCTCGTACGTTATTTACTCGAGATTTTTTATTCTTTCGAAAGAATTTCACAGTTATTTCTAGGACTACTAAATATGCTATCTTCAAGTTTTGGTGCAAAAATGCCGACACCATATTCTGGTAAAAATTCTTGACCAGTCGAACGACAAGGCATTTTCGTACAATTTTTACACAAGTTTTTATTTATTTATTTTATATATTTATTTATTTATTATTTTTTTTCCGACACACTATTCCATTTGTTTCTTGGAACTCTAAATATAGTATCATCAAGTTTTCCTGCAGAAACGACCACATTGCGTTCTGGTCAAAATTCTTGAACAGTCGGAGCTAGTGGCATTTTCGTACGTTATTTACCCGAGATTTTTTATTCTTTCGAAAGAATTTTACAGTTATTTCTAGGACTACTAAATATGCTATCTTCAAGTTTTGGTGCAAAAATGCTGACACCATATTCTGCTAAAAATTCTTGACCAATCTAATGACAGGGCATTTTCGTACAATTTTTACACAAGTTTTTATTTATTTATGTATTTATTATTTTTTTTCCGACAGACTGTTCCATTTGTTTATTGGAACTCTAAATATAGTATCATCAAGTTTTCCTGCAAACACGACCACATTGCGTTCTGGTCAAAATTCTTTACCAGTCGGAGCCAGGGCATTTTCGTACGTTATTTACCCGAGATTTTTTATTCTTTCGAAAGAATTTTACAGTTGTTTCTAGGACTACTAAATATGCTATCTTCAAGTTTTGGTGCAAAAATTCCGACACCATATTCTAGTAAGAATTCTTACGAGTCGAACAACAGGGCATTTTCGTACAATTTTTACACAAGTTTTTTTTTTTTTTTTTTAATTTTTTTTTTTCGACAGACTATTCCATTTGTTTCTTGGAACTCTAAATATAGTATCATCAAGTTTTCCAGCAAAAATGACTACACTGCGTTCTGGTCAAAATTTTTGACCAGTCGGAGCTGGAGGCATTTCCGTACGTTATTTTCCCGAGATTTTTTATTCTTTCGATAGAATTTTACAGTTGTTTCTAGGACTACTAAATATGCTATCTTCAGGTTTCGGTGCAAAAATGCCGAAACCATAATCTGGTAAAAATTCTTGACCAGTCGAACGACATGGCATTATCGTACAATTTTTATAAAGTTTTTTTTATTTTTATTTTTATTTTTATTTTTTTATTTTTTTTTTTCGCACGACTGACTTTTACATTTGTTTCATGGACCTCTAAATGCAGTACCATCTTTTTTTCACGTAAAAACGACCACATTTTGTTCTGGTCAAAATTGTTGACCAGTCGGAGCTAGGGGCATTTTCGTACAATATTTACCCGGGATTTTTTATTCTTTCGAAAGAATTTTACAGTTGTTTCTAGGACTACAAAATATGCTATCTTCAAGTTTTGATATAAAAAATCCGACACCATATTCTTGTAAGAATTCCTGACCAGTCGAACGACTGGGCATTTTCGTACAATTTTTACGCCATTTTTTTTTTTTGACTGACTATTCCATTTGTCTTGGATCTCTAAATATAGCATCGTCAAGTTTTCCTGCAAAAATGACCACATTGCCTTCTGGTTAAAATTGTTGACCAGTCGGAGCTAGGGGCATTTTCGTTCAGTGTTTAGCCGAGATTTTTTATTCTTTCGAAAGAATTTTACAGTTGTTTCTAGGACTACTAAATATGCTATCTTCAGGTTTCGGTGCAAAAATGCCGAAACCATAATCTGGTAAAAATTCTTGACCATTTGAACGACAGGGCATTATCGTACAATTTTTATAAAGTTTTTTTTATTTTTATTTTTTATTAATTTTTTTTCACACGACTGACTTTTACATTTGTTTCAGGGACCTCTAAATGCAGTACCATCTTTTTTTCACGTAAAAACGACCACATTGCGTCCTGGTCAAAATTGTTGACCAGTCGGAGCTAGGGGCATTTTCGTACAATATTTACCCTGGATTTTTTATTCTTTCGAAAGAATTTTACAGTTGTTTCTAGGACTAATAAATATGCTATCTTCATGTTTTGATACAAAAAATCCGACACTATATTCTTGTAAGAATTCCTGACCAGTCGAACGACTGGGCATTTTCGTACAATTTTTAGACAAGTTTTTTTTTTTTTTGAATGACTATTCCATTTGTTTCTTGGATCTCTAAATATAGTATCGTCAAGTTTTCCTGCAAAAACGACTACATTGCGTTCTGGTTAAAATTGTTGACCTGTCGGAGCTAGGGGCATTTTCGTACAATATTTCGCCGAGATTTTTTATTCTTTCGAAACAATTTTACAATTATTTCTAGGACTAGAAAATATGCTATGTTCATGTTTTGGTGCAAAAATGCTGAAACCATTTTTTGGAAAAAATTCTTGACAAGACGAACCACAGGGCATTTTCGTTCAATTTTTACACAGTTTTTTTTTAAAAAATTTTATTTGTTTCGACTGACTATTCCATTTGTTTCTTTGATCTCTAAATATAGTATCATCATATTTTCCTGCAAAAACGACCACATTGCGTTATGGTCAAAATTCTTGACCTGTCGGAGCTAGGGGCATTTTCGTATAATATTTACTCGAGATTTTTCATTCTTTCGAAAGGATTTTACAGTCATTTCTAGGACTACAAAATATGCTATCTTCAAGTTTTGGTGCAAAAATGCCGACACCATATTCTGGTAAGAATTCTTGACCAGTCGTACGACAGGGCATTTTCGTACAATTTTTACACAAGCTTTTTTTTTTTTTTTTGACTGACTATTCCATTTGTTTCTTGGATCTCTAAATATAGTATCATCACGTTTTCCTGCAAAAACGACCACACTGCGTTCTGGTCAAAATTCTTGACCTGTCGGAGCTAGGTGCATTTTCGTACAATATTTACCCGAGATTTTTCATAATTTCGAAAGAATTTTACAGTTGTTTCTGGGACTACAAATATGCTATCTTCAAGTTTTGGTGCAAAAATGCCGACACCATATTCTAGTAAGAATTCTTGACGAGTCGAACGACAGGGCATTTTCGTACAATTTTTACACAAGTTTTTTTTTTCTTTTTTATTTTTTTTTTTCCGACAGACTATTCCATTTGTTTCTTGGACTCTAAATATAGTATCATCAAGTTTTTCCTGCAAAACGACCAATTGGTTCGGTCAAAATTTCTTGACCATCGGAGCTAGGGCATTCTCGTACGTTATTTACCCGAGATTTTTTATTCTTTCGAAAGAATTTTACAGTTGTTTCTAGGACTACTAAATATGCCATCTTCAGTTTGGTGCAAAAATTGCCGACACCATATTCTGGTAATAATTCTTGACTAATCGAACGACAGGGTGCATTTTCGTACAATTTTTACACAAGATTTTTTTTTTTTTTTTTTTCCGACAGACTATTCCATTTGTTTCTTGGATCTCTAAATATAGTATCATCAAGTTTTTTCCTGAGAAACGACCGAATTGCTTTCTGGTCGAATTCTTGAACATCGGACCAAGGTGGCATTCTGCGTACGTTATTTACCCGAGATTTTTTATTCTTTCGAAGAATTTTAAACGTTGTTTCTAGGACTGCAAAATATGCTATCTTCAAGTTTTGGTGCAAAAATGCCGACACCATATTCTAGTAAGAATTCTTGACTAATCGAACGACAGGGCATTTTCGTACAATTTTTACACAAGATTTTTTTTTTTTTTCCGACAGACTATTCCATTTGTTTCTTGGAACTCTAAATATAGTATCATCAACTTTTCCTGCAGAAACGACCAAATTGCGTTCTGGTCAAAATTCTTGAACAGTCGGAGCAAGTGGCATTCTCGTACGTTATTTACCCGAGATTTTTTATTCTTTCGAAAGAATTTTACAGTTGTTTCTAGGACTGCTAAATATGCTAGCTTCAAGTTTTGGTGCAAAAATGCCGACACCATATTCTAGTAAGAATTCTTGACTAATCGAACGACAGGGCATTTTCGTTCAATTTTTACACAAGCTTTTTTTTTTTTTTTTTTCCGACAGACTATTCCATTTGTTTCTTGGAACTCTAAATATAGTATCATCAAGTTTTCCTGCAGAAACGACCAAATTGCGTTCTGGTCAAAATTCTTGAACAGGCGGAGCTAGTGGCATTCTCGTACGTTATTTACTCGAGATTTTTTATTCTTTCGAAAGAATTTCACAGTTGTTTCTAGGACTACTAAATATGCTATCTTCAAGTTTTGGTGCAAAAATGCCGACACCATATTCTGGTAAAAATTCTTGACCAGTCGAACGACAAGGCATTTTCTTACAATTTTTACACAAGTTTTTATTTATTTATTTTATATATTTATTTATTTATTATTTTTTTTCCGACACACTATTCCATTTGTTTCTTGGATCTCTAAATATAGTATCGTCAAGTTTTCCTGCAAAAACGACCATATTGCGTTCTGGTCAAAATTGTTGACCAGTCGGAACTAAGGGCATTTTCGTACAGTATTTACCCGAGATTTTTTATTCTTTCGAAAAAATTTTATATTTGTTTCGAGGACTACTAAATATGCTATCTTCAAGTTTTGGTTCAAAAATGCCGACACCAAATTCTGGTAAGAATTCTCGACCAGTCGAACGACAGGGCATTTTCGTGCAATTTTTACACAAATTTTTTTTTTCTTTTTCGAATGACTATTCCATTTGTTTCTTGGATCTCTAAATATAGTATCATCATGTTTCCTGCAAAAACGACCACATTGCGTTCTGGTTAAAAATTTTGACCAGTCGGAGCTAGGGGCATTATCGTTCAATATTTACCCCGGATTTTTTATTCTTTCGAAAGAATTTTACAGTTGTTTCTAGGACTACTAAATATGCTACCTTCATGTTTTGGTGCAAAAATTCCGACACCATATTCTTGTAAGAATTCCAAACCTTTCGAACGACTAGGCATTTTCGTACAATTTTTACTGAAGTTTTTTTTTTTTTTTGACTAACTACACCATTTGTTTCTTGGATCTCTAAATATAGTATCGTCAAGTTTTCCTGCAAAAACGACCACATTGCGTTCTGGTCAAAATTGTTGACCAGTCGGAACTAGGGGCATTTTCGTACAATATTTACCCAAGATTTTTTATTTTTTCGAAAGAATTTTACAGTTGTTTCTAGGACTACTAAATATGCTATCTTCAAGTTTTGGTTCAAAAATGCCGACACCATATTCTGGTAAGAATTCTCGACCAGTCGGACGACAGGGCATTTTCGTACAATTTTTACACAAGTTTTTTTTTTTCTTTTTCGAATGACTATTCCATTTGTTTCTTGGATCTCTAAATATAGTATCATCATGTTTTCCTGCAAAAATGACCACATTGCGTTCTGGTTAAAATTGTTGACCAGTCGTAGCTAGGGGCATTATCGTTCAATATTTACCCCGGATTTTTTATTCTTTCGAAAGAATTTTACAATTGTTTCTAGGACTACTAAATATGCTATCTTCATGTTTTGGTGCAAAAATTCCGACACCATATTCTTGTAAGAATTCCAGACCAGTCGAACGACTAGGCATTTTCGAACAATTTTTACTCAATTTTTTTTTTTTTTTTTGTCTAACTACACCATTTGTTTCTTGGATCTCAAAATATAGTATCGTCAAGTTTTCCTACAAAAACGATCATATTGCGTTCTGGTCAAAATTGTTGACCAGTCGGAACTAGGGGCATTTTCGTACAATATTTACCCAAGATTTTTTATTTTTTCGAAAGAATTTTACAGTTGTTTCTAGGACTACTAAATATGCTATCTTCAAGTTTTGGTTCAAAAATGCCGACACCATATTCTGGTAAGAATTCTCGACCAGTCGGACGACAGGGCATTTTCGTACAATTTTTACACAAGTTTTTTTTTTCTTTTTCGAATGACTATTCCATTTGTTTCTTGGATCTCTAAATATAGTATCATCATGTTTTCCTGCAAAAATGACCACATTGCGTTCTGGTTAAAATTGTTGACCAGTCGTAGCTAGGGGCATTATCGTTCAATATTTACCCCGGATTTTTTATTCTTTCGAAAGAATTTTACAATTGTTTTTAGGACTACTAAATATGCTATCTTCATGTTTTGGTGCAAAAATTCCGACACCATATTCTTGTAAGAATTCCAGACCAGTCGAACGACTAGGCATTTTCGAACAATTTTTACTCAAGTTTTTTTTTTTTTTTGTCTAACTACACCATTTGTTCTTGGATCTCAAAATATAGTATCGTCAAGTTTTCCTACAAAAACGATCCATTGCGTTCTGGTCAAAATTGTTGACCAGTCGGAACTAGGGGCATTTTCGTACAATATTTACCCGAGATTTTTTATTCTTTCGAAAGAATTTTACAGTTGTTTCTAGGACTACTAAATATGCTATCTTCAGGTTTCGGTGCAAAAATGCCGAAACCATAATCTGGTAAAAATTCTTGACCATTTGAACGACAGGGCATTATCGTACAATTTTAAAGTTTTTTTATTTTATTTTTTTATTTTTTTTTTCCACAGACTGAATTTTACATTTGTTTCAGGGACCTCTAATGCAGTAGTACCATCTTTTTTTCACGTAAAAACGACCACATGCGTCCTGGTCAAAATTGTTGACCAGTCGGAGCTAGGGGCATTTTCGTACAGATTTACCCTGGATTTTTTATTCTTTCGAAAGAATTTTACAGTTGTTCTAGGACTAATAAATATGCTATCTTCAGTTTTGATACAAAATCCGACACTATATTCTTGTAAGAATTCCTGACCAGTCGAACGACTGGGCATTTTCGTACAATTTTTAGACAAGTTTTTTTTTTTTTGACTGACTATTCCATTTGTTTCTTGGATCTCTAAATATAGTATCGTCAAGTTTTCCTGCAAAAACGACTAATGCTTCTGGTAAAATTGTTGACCTGTCGGAGCTAGGGGCATTTTCGTACAATATTTCGCCGAGATTTTTTATTCTTTCGAAACAATTTTACAATTATTTCTAGGACTAGAAAATATGCTATCTTCATGTTTTGGTGCAAAAATGCCGAAACCATTTTGTGGAAAAAATTCTTGACAAGACGAACCACAGGGCATTTTCGTTCAATTTTTACACAAGTTTTTTTTTTTAAAAATTTATTTGTTTCGACTGACTATTCCATTTGTTTCTTTGATCTCTAAATATAGTATCATCACATTTTCCTGCAAAAACGACCACATTGCGTTATGGTCAAAATTCTTGACCTGTCGGAGCTAGGGGCATTTTCGTATAATATTTACTCGAGATTTTTCATTCTTTCGAAAGGATTTTACAGTTATTTCTAGGACTACAAAATATGCTATCTTCAAGTTTTGGTGCAAAAATGCCGACACCATATTCTGGTAAGAATTCTTGACCAGTCGAACGACAGGGCATTTTCGTACAATTTTTACACAAGCTTTTTTTTTTTTTTTGACTGACTATTCCATTTGTTTCTTGGATCTCTAAATATAGTATCATCACGTTTTCCTGCAAAAACGACCACACTGCGTTCTGGTCAAAATTCTTGACCTGTCGGAGCTAGGTGCATTTTCGTACAATATTTACCCGAGATTTTTCATAATTTCGAAAGAATTTTACAGTTGTTTCTGGGACTACTAAATATGCTATCTTCAAGTTTTGGTGCAAAAATGCCGACCCATATTTAGTAAGATTCTTGAACAGTCGAACGACAGGGCATTTTCGTACAATTTTTACACAAGTTTTTTTTTTCCTTTTTTATTTTTTTTTCCGACAGACTATTCCATTTGTTTCTTGGAACTCTAAATATAGTATCATCAAGTTTTCCTGCAGAAACGACCAAATTGCGTTCTGGTCAAAATTCTTGAACAGTCGGAGCTAGTGGCATTCTCGTACGTTATTTACCCGAGATTTTTTATTCTTTCGAAAGAATTTTACAGTTGTTTCTAGGACTGCTAAATATGCCATCTTCAATTTTTGGTGCAAAAATGCCGACACCATATTCTAGTAAGAATTCTTGACTAATCGAACGACAGGGCATTTTCGTAGAATTTTTACACAAGATTTTTTTTTTCTGACAGACTATTCCATTTGTTTCTTGGAACTCTAAATATAGTATCATCAAGTTTTCCTGCAGAAACGACCGAATTGCGTTCTGGTCGAAATTCTTGAACAGTCGGACCAAGTGGCATTCTCGTACGTATTACCCGAGATTTTTATTCTTTCGAAGAATTTTACGGTTGTTTCTAGGACTGCAAAATATGCTATCTTCAATGTTTTGGTGCAAAAATGCGACACCATATTCTAGTAAGAATTCGTGACTAATCGAACGACAGGCATTTTCGTTCAATTTTACACAAGCTTTTTTTTTTTTTTTTTTTTTTTCCCGACAGACTATTCCATTTGTTTCTTGGAACTCTAAATATAGTATCATCAAGTTTTCCTGCAGAAACGACCGAATTGCGTTCTGGTCGAAATTCTTGAACAGTCGGACCAAGTGGCATTCTCGTACGTTATTTACCCGAGATTTTTTATTCTTTCGAAAGAATTTTACGGTTGTTTCTAGGACTGCAAAATATGCTATCTTCAAGTTTTGGTGCAAAAATGCCGACACCATATTCTAGTAAGAATTCTTGACTAATCGATCGACAGGGCATTTTCGTACAATTTTTACACAAGATTTTTTTTTTTTTTTTTCCGACAGACTATTCCATTTGTTTGTTGGAACTCTAAATATAGTATCATCAAGTTTTCCTGCAGAAACGACCAAATTGCGTTCTGGTTAAAATTCTTGAACAGTCGGAGCAAGTGGCATTCTCGTATGTTATTTACCCGAGATTTTTTATTCTTTCGAAAGAATTTTACTGTTGTTTCTGGACTGCTAAATATGCTATCTTCAAGTTTTGTGCAAAATGCGACACCATATTCTAGTAAGAATTCTTGACTAATCGAACGACAGGGCATTTTCGTACAATTTTTACACAAGATTTTTTTTTTTTTTCCGACAGACTATTCCATTTGTTTCTTGGAACTCTAAATATAGTATCATCAAGTTTTCCTGCAGAAACGACCAAATTGCGTTCTGGTCAAAATTCTTGAACAGTCGGAGCTAGTGGCATTCTCGTACGTTATTTACCCGAGATTTTTTATTCTTTCGAAAGAATTTTACAGTTGTTTCTAGGACTGCTGAATATGCCATCTTCAAGTTTTGGTGCAAAAATGCCGACACCATATTCTAGTAAGAATTCTTGACTAATCGAACGACAGGGCATTTTCGTACAATTTTTACACAAGATTTTTTTTTTTTTTCCGACAGACTATTCCATTTGTTTCTTGGAACTCTAAATATAGTATCA